>JAODAL010048978.1:0-28541 GCA_025379985.1 Phyllomedusa bahiana
CAGGTAGTTCCCCCCTTCTTAGCCAGCTATTTCCCCCCCTTTGTGCCAGGCAGTTGCCCCCTTTTCTTAGCCAGGTATTGCCCCCTTCATTACCCCCGGTTTTCCCCCCCTTTTTGTATAGATAGCCCCTTTCATTACCGGGTAGTTGCCCCCTTCATTACCCAGTTTTCCCCCCTTTCATTAGCCAGGTATTGTCCCTTATTAGAAAGGTATTGCCCCCTTCATTAGCTAGGTAGTTGCCCCCTTTGTAGCCAGGTAGCCCCCTTCATTAGCCAGGTAGTTTCCCCCTTCATTAGCCAGGTAGTTGCCCCCTTCATTAGCCAGGTAGTTGCCCCCTTTGTAGCCACGTAGCCCCCTTCATTAGCCAGGCAGTTGCCCCCTTCATTAGCCAGGTAGTTTCCCCCTTCATTAGCCAGGTAGTTGCCCCCTTCATTAGCCAGGTAGCCCCCTTTATTAGCCAGGTAGTTGCCCCCTTTGTAGCCAGTAGCCCCCTTCATTAGCCAGGTATTTGCCCCCTTCATTAGCCAGGTAGTTGCCCCCTTTGTAACCACGTAGTTGCCCCCTTTATTAGCCAGGTAGTTGCCCCCTTTATTAGCCAGGTAGTTGCCCCCTTCATTAGCCAGGTAGTTGCCCCCTTCATTAGCCAGGTAGCCCCCGTCATCAGTCAGGTAGTTGCCCCCTTCATTAGCCAGGTAGTTGCCCCCTTCATTAGCCAGGTAGTTGCCCCCCTATAGCTAATACAAATAAAATAATAAAAGCCACTTACCTCTCCAGGCTCCTTGCAGCACGACCAGCTGCGGCCGATCTCCTCAGCGTCGCAGGGGGAGTGAGTGCAGCCGCGCATCACTCCCCCTGCGATGCTGATCTGTATGTACAGCGCGCACCGGCCGGCGCTGTACATACAGGGGGAGGAGGGAACGATCCCTCCTTCCTACTACCTGCCAAGTGACACGCACCGGGCGGGTGAGCGGCCTCTGCGGCCGCTTCACCCGCCTGTAGCAGCGGCCCGGCGGCGCAAGAGTAGCGCACCAGCGCTACTCTGGCGCCGCGGCGGTAGGAATGCCAACTCTGCCGGGAGGGGGAACCCAATTAGCGGGACCCCCCCGCCAAAAGCAGGAGAGTTGGCATGTATGCCAATTACCTTGCTGGTTTGATTTTGCTTTGGTCAGGAGTTAAGGAAGCTTTTATCTCCTATTAGAGCACACAAGTTTCTCTGGTTCACGACCACCTCTCATCTCTTCCTCAATCTCTTGTCTGATTTCTCCACAAGCTACAGTTCAACTATGGTGAGTTTCTCCTTGCAGAGTCTCATCTCTAGCAACTGACTTTGTTTAAATAACTAAATGAGAAGCTTTCACTCTCTAGAGCTCTGTAGGCTTGTGTACTACACTTTATAAATCTCCTGCATTCATATCACTGTAACAGAAATTGCTAGGAAAAGCAGAGCTGATATGTCAATCACTGCTATAGACTCGCCCACAGCCTGAACAGTAAGTGTGAGTTTAAAGCTGGCTGCGGTTCTGTGAAAATGCATGGTGAGAAAATTCTTTAAATACACTTCTGCCTACACCACTTGACCTCAGTCAACCAATCCAAACTCCCTGTGAATGTATCTTTAAACTTTTAAATCACCTACCACCTACACCGCCTCCTGCAGTCAAGCTTCTTCCCAGACAGACTCTTCTATGCCTATTGTACAAGCACATCCTGGGCTATATACAAGAGCATTGAAGATGAAACATGGCTGGGTCTTTCAGCATGACAATGATCCCAAGCACACCGCCAGGACAACGAAGGAGTGGCTTCATAAGAAGCATTTCAAGGTCCTGGAGTGGCCTAGCCAGTCTGCAGATCTCAACCCCATAGAAAACCTTTGGAGGGAGTTGAAAGTCCGTGTTTTCCCCGCGACAGCCCCAAAACATCACTGCTCTAGAGGAGATCTGCATGGAGGTATTGGCCAACATACCAGCAACAGTGTGTGCCAACCTCGTGAAGACTTACAGAAAATGTCTGACCTCTGTCATTGCCAACAAAGGATAGAACAAAGTATTGAGAGGAACTGTTGTTATTGACCAAATACTTATTTTCCACCATAATTTGCAAATATATTCTTTCCAAATCAGACAATTTGATTGTCGGGATTTGTTTTCTCATTTTGTCTCTCATAGTTGAGGTCGACCTATGATGTCAGTTACAGGCCTCTCTCATCTTAAGGTGGAGATCTTGCACAATTGGGGGCTGACTAAATACTTTTTTCCCCACTGTATGTGTAGGACAGGTGGTGCTGCTGTCAGGGTCCCAAACTTACCTGTGTTAGGGGATGTACTGTATAAATAGGGACAAGAGGCCCCTAATGCAGGTAAGTTTGGGCCCCTGTCCTATACATATATTACCCATGATGTGCTTGTACAGTCTCCATAGTAAAGTCTGGGAAGAAGTTTCCTACTAATTAACTTGTGTCTGAATTTGGGGGTTAGCATCATAAAAAGCAGGAACAACTTTATTCCATCAGGAGTACAAAGATGTGCAACGTTTCGCCCTCCATGCAAAATGGCCTCGCTCAAGCAGCAAGCTGCTTGAGAAAGACCATTTTGCTGAAGGCCGAAACGTTGCACATCCTTGTACTCCTGATGGAATAAAGTTGTTCCTGCTTTTTATGATGCTGCCGTCCATCTTTTGCTTTTTTCTGTACTATTGGTGGTGAGTACAAGGCTTACACACCCTTTGGACAGGCTGTTGCATCACCAGTGCACTCTGTTATATTGATGTGGATATTTGGTGCTGCTCTCATTTTTTGGGTTCTGAATTTGGGGGTAGTCTTTACCGTGTGAAGAATCCTAACATGTCAGGTCTGTTTATAGAGGGCAAGCCCTGAGCGCTGGGAACCAATGTCCGGCTGGGCCCCCAGGTTAAAAGCATGCTATCTATCAGTAGACCTGTGATGTTTTACACAAATCACTTAGGACACTCAGCTATCAATAGATCAGACCACCGGTCAGGGGTCATGTCCTAACATGGCTAGACGTGGTCTGGAATCCTCCAAATAGAAAGATAAAAGAAAAGTACACAGGACGACTACACCCCATCATGGAACGCTACTGAATGAGTTATGAAATAAGCTCTGGGGACAATGTGAGGCTCAAAGCAGTAGTGGCTGGAAGTTTGTGAACCCTTTCTATATTTCTGCATATAAAAAGAATTGTGTGAAAATCTGATGTAGTTTTAGACAGACATGTAGAAATTCTGACGGGTTCACAAAGTTTTCATGCATCACCATATGTTATTTTTGACACATGTATCTACATGTGCTCACACTGTAGATATCATATATTATGTTAAGGATAGACTTCTGTATATAATTATTTGTAAATAGTATCGCTTCTTTGCATCATAAGAAAGTTTTGAGTGCAGTCAATTATTATCCTACCATTTGGAGGGATTTTTTCCTATCTTGACTTGCACCATCTGCAATATTCTTCTAGTGGGTGTGCCTTCCCTATCTCGTAACATTGATCTTGTTCTAGAGATTGGCACCCATACATACTAATGTCTGCGGACACGTTCACGTATAGTGATGAACAAGCTAACAGCATTATAGCACAGGTAACGCAATCCAATGAATTTCTTCATGTTCCTGCAAAAGATCTTCATATCAAAGAATGGGAAAGAGTGTCCAAACGGCTCATAGGCCATGAATTGCATCGAACGACACTAGCAGAATATTACAGAACGAACAAGATACCAAGAGGTTTACGGTCTCATTTACAACCTACCCTGTTTCGTGACAATGAGAGCTTTTGCAAAAAATTCGAGAACATTTTAAATAAATGCTCATTCGACCTGATTCTCCTCACTATCGAATTCCTACAGGAGTCTATTACTGAGACTGAAAAGGAGATAAGGACCATTGAACAACAATTAACCGCCACCCTCACGAATGAAGAGTTTGCCTCACTTAAATCCAAGACTGAGAAAACTTTGAATGAACACCGCAAGCTACTGGAAAATCGTAAACGATCCAAGTTTTTGAGAGACACGGATGACTACATTAACAAGAGAGTCTATCAATGGCAAAGAAACAACAGCTACATACCAAGAACCTACCGCGACTTTTCCAGTTCAGGTTCAGAGAGTGATAGGAGTTTCCACCCGGGAAGGGGTCCTTTTTTAAGAAAAACCCCAGAAAGCCTACCAAGGAAGAGACCTGCTAGGAGGGCAGGCAGAAAGTTCCGCAAATACATCACCAATGATTGTGACTCGCTCTCAGATGAGAAGGTGGTGATTAATAAAAACAAGCTCGATAATAATCTTGTCATCAATATTTCTTCACATGTACTTTCCCCTGTTGAACATTCTGTATTACAGAAGGCTCTATCATTCTGTCCGACTCCTTATTTTGATACCTTTAAGTTACAACATGAACTCCACTTGTTTTACAGGTCCCTCAGGTTAAAGGCACATTTTGCTGATTTTGAGAAAGATCAGGGTACACCTGACCTTAATCCCATGTCCATCAGAAGTCTTGGTTTGGGGGGACTAGTCAGTTTAGTCCCCCTAGGACCTACCATCCTGTTGAAACGTACATCAATATCGTACAGAGGGAAGTAAATCAGTTTGTCAATAATACAAATAATTATAAATCGTATAGGAATGTGACGGTGGATGAAATCAGAGCCATTGATACATTGAAAAGAGATAGTAGGATTATAATCAAACCGGCAGATAAGGGTGGCGCAGTCGTGGTTATGAACATAACTGATTACAATGATGAGGTTAAGAGACAACTCTCAGACACCACGACCTACGCCCCTTTACCTGCAGATCCGGTTTTTCAGATTAATAACAGAATTCTGAATGTTCTGGACCAATATCTTACGAAAGGGGTGATCGATAAACTTACCTACAATTACTTAATATCTGAATATCCAGTCACCCCTGTTTTTTACATACTTCCTAAAGTCCACAAAAGTCTGGAGAGACCCCCAGGCAGACCTATTGTGGCATTAACAGACTCAATTTTCTCACCAATATCACAATACCTGGAGAAAATTTTGACCCCATTGATACAGACCACACCCTCCTACCTCCGTGACACGGGACATTTCCTATCTATATTGAGCTCCCACGACAGCATTCCAGGGACTGCATATTTAGTATCATTTGATGTATGCAGTTTATATACGTCTATAGAACACCAGAAGGGATTAGAGGCCGCCACTACTTTGCTTAGGAAGTCTGGTATGTCAACGGATGAATTGATGTGCTGTGTCGATTTGTTAACTCTTGTACTTGAGGAGAGCTACTTCCTTTATAGAGATGTGTTCTATTCACAAAAGAGGGGTACTTCTATGTTGTCCAATATGCCCCCCCCCCCTATGTTAAGTCCTACATGTACCATTTTGAATATGTATATATATATATCACAATAGTCTTTTCCTACAACATGCTACACTCTGGAAACGGTATATAGATGATATTTTTTGCATATGGAATGGTGATGAGACATCGCTGACATAACTGAACAGCTATGGGTTCTAATATGGCACCCCCCTATGCGAACGCCTACATGGCTGAATTTGAGGACCAATTTGTATATCGGAATGACCTCTTCCGTAGCCATGTGAGACTATGGAAGAGATACATAGACGATATTTTTTGTATATGGGAAGGAGACGTGGTTTCTTTACAGCAGTTTATTGCATGGTTAAATTCCATAAGACCTGAACTTCAGTTCACATCAGAACACGACACACATCGGTTACCTTTTCTAGATACCCTAGTGGTTAGGAACAGTGATAACACCCTTAGCACTGATCTGTACAAGAAACCTACTGATAGGAACAATCTCCTCCATTTTAAGAGTTGTCACCCATATCACATCAAGAAATCCTTACCCAGATCACAACTTATGAGAGTCCAACGTATTGTGTCAGAACCAACTCAGAGACAAACCAGATTCAAGGAGATGGGTAATAAATTCCGGGATAGAGGCTATCCGGAAAACATCCTTACACTAGATACAGTGAAGACCAAACCTAGTGATCCCAAACCAGTTAGAATTCCGTTTGTTAATACTCATCATCCTATGATGTTAGGAATACACAATATTCTGAGACGACACTGGAATATTCTACAGCGGTCATACCCCCATTTGGATGTGTTTCAGAACCCACCCTTGATGTGCTCAAAGAGACCTAGAAACATCAGAGACATGCTAGTGAAGGCCGACTTGGGCTCTAATAAGATTTCACTACAATCTACTTTGTCTTCCCCTAAGAGAGGTACATTTCCCTGTTTGCAGTGCTGTCACTGTTCCAGTGTAATAAGAGGCGAGTCAGTTACTCATCCAAGAACAGGCAAAAAATATGAATTAGGGGGCCCTTTCACTTGCAATAGTTCCTACGTTGTATATGCCCTCAAGTGCCCCTGCGGTCTTTTGTACGTTGGAGAGACTGTCCAGCGAATGAAAGACCGCCTCTCCAGTCACAAGTCGTCAATACGATGTCAGAAGGCCTGGCTACCTGTACCACATCATTTCCTCGAAGCAGGGCATAATATCTCCCAACTCCGCTTTCAAGTGTTGGAACAGGTCAGAAGACCGAGACGTGGTGGTAACCACATCAGGATGCTCAAAGAGAGAGAGTCCTTTTGGATTTTTAGACTCAATACGTTACATCCCCATGGTCTCAACAGAGAATGTGACTTCTTATTTAGTTGAACATGTCCTTTATCATGCATACTAATTATTTTATATTTCTTTCCTTCCAGCAACGTTAGGACAGCATGTGCAACAGGGTGAGACAATGGAGTCACTTTATACATTCGCTTTTGCTTTCTGCTATCTACATCTGTTCCTAACCTTCCATTTTCTATCTTGTTTCTCCTTTTTTTCCTTTTGTCTCTTTCTTTTCTCCCCCTGTTTTTCCTCTGACTCTTTTTTTCTCCAGTTTCTTTTTCTCCCTTTCTTTTTTCTTCTTTTTTTCTGCTTTTCCTTTTTTCTGCTTTTTCGTTCCATCCTTTTTTCTTGTTTATTTTTTATTCACTACCTTTCATGCATGTATTTTTACTATTTTTCTTTGTTTCTATTTATTATTTTTGTTTCTCCATGCTTATCTTTCTCACTGTCTGTGAGATTCATGTCCTATTTTTTAGGGCCAATTTGCATTTCTAGTAATAATTCTCTTGTAGTTCCCTCTATCTCTACCTGCATGTAGTGATCGTCACTACTAACCTCCGCTTATCACCTCCGTTTCTTTTTACCATTCCTACCCTGTCTATTCTCCTATATCGACGCGACGCGCCACTGCGCATGCGCCGAGTCTCTATGAGAACTACATTTCCCATCTCTCCTCTCATCGGACATGACGCAGGGTAACGCGGATACTTCCGGTTCCGGGATTACGGCCGGAAGAGTCACTATATCACAGCCACTCTATCTTGCATCACTGGAGGCTCACATTTCACAGGGCTACGGCCCTTTTCCTTATTCCTCGTCTATACTACTTAATGGTAAGTGACTCAGGGTGTGATAGGGATACTAGACAGTTACTTTTTAGCCCTTAATTATTATCTGTATGGGCATCTTTAATACGGGTTCTATTACACATTATTCCTGTATTTATATAAAAAAAAAATTTGTATATATAATCTTGAGCCCACATTTAATATCTACATGCGGTGCCCTTGCTTCTGTTGGATTTTCTACAAGTTATGTGTTGCTTTTGTGTATGTTTTTTCATGTGGGTATATATATATGTGTACATGTATATGTTTGCATATGTATACATGTATATATGTGTGTGTACTGTATGTGTGTATATGTATATATATGTATATACTTTTCTTAAAAGTTGCTATCTAGTTTGATGTTTATGTTCTTGTATATATTATACATTTATGTTTTCCTTATGTTTTCAGTTTGTTTCTTATTCTTTATTTTTTATTTTGTATTGTATTATTATTATTATTTTGTTGTCCTTCTGTTTTATTTATTGCTACTCTCCTCTACTCTTTATTGCATTGTACATATTGTGCCATCACTTGAACATGTGTGCTTATTCTACATTTATTTACTCCACAGTGACTTTTTGAAAAAGGTCTGACAGGACCGAAACGTTATGCTGATTTAAGTCACCTTGTATATTATCTCTGGAGCCTGTGGATATAATTAAATGAATCTATTTTTGCATCAATTTTCGGTGTGCGGTCAATCATTTTCTCTGTAACTAGTGGTGAATTAACACTCACCTACTTTTTGACCAGCACCCTATCACAGTCTGCTAACTGTGTGTGCCACCCCACCCTACTATAATAATTTCACACAGTGGTTGAATTCAATCAGACCGGAGTTACAATTTACGGTCCAATATGATTTACATCAGCTACCGTTTCTAGACGTGTTGGTAATCAAGAACTCCGACGACTCTCTCAGCACTGATTTGTATACCAAACCTACTGATAAAAACAGTTTGCTACATTTTAATAGTTGTCACCCTACTTATGTTAAGAGGGCTCTCCCAAAATCTCAACTCATGAGGGTGGAAAGGATTGTATATACCTACCACCCAAGGATGACAGGTATCCATAAAATTATTAAGAAACACTGGCGGATTTTACAAGAGTCCTACCCCAACATAGAGGCTTTTCAACACCCGGTACTTATATGTTCTAAAAGACCTAGGAACATTAGGGATCAGCTAGTCAAGGCTGATGTAGGTACATCCAAAAAGAAAATCACTCAAACCACTCTAGGTCCCCAGAAACATGGTACCTTTCCTTGTTTACACTGCTGTCATTGCTCCAGTGTGATTAAGGGAAATGTCACACATCCACGATCCGGAAAGAAGTTTGAGCTACAGGGATACTTTACATGCGACAGCAGCTTTGTAGTATATGCCTTGAAATGCCCTTGTGGGTTACTTTATATTGGTGAAACCACCCAACGTATGAAGGACAGACTCTCCAGTCACAAGTCCTCGATACGATGTTCCAAAACGTGGCTCCCTGTACCGTATCATTTCCTACAAGCTGGCCATAACGTATCACAGCTACGTTTCCAAATTTTGGAACAGGTTAAAAGACCACGTAGGGGAGGTAATCATATCCGCCTTTTGAAACAAAGAGAGTCTTTTTGGATTCATAGGTTAGATACATTACAACCGCATGGACTGAACAGGGAATGTGACTTTTCATTCATGTAATGCTTAGTAGCCTTCTTTACCTTGTTCTAACTATTTTCTTTATTTTTTATTCACAGCAACAGTAGAACAGCTACACAGTCAGGGTGAGACGATTTGGACCTCTTTTCCCTTATGTTCCCTCTATTTCCCTATTTTTATCTTCTTGTCTTCCCTGTTTCTGTTTTCTTCTCTTACTTTATTCTTCCCCTCTGTTATTCCCCTCTTCATGTCTACATCGTTTTTTTTCCCCTTACTCCTTACATACACATAATTTCTTACATTATCCTCCTTTCCTTATTCTATTATCCTCCCCACATCTGTCTCCCTCTTTTTTGATATTGGTTTCATGCCTTTATATTTCCTTGTTGCTTTCCTTCTGTCTTGCCCGGCTTTTCTATCGTTTTATTAGCTTGGATCGCTGTGTCGCGACCGCGCATGCGCGATCCTAGTCTTATCCAGCATTTCTATCTCTCCTTTAGCTTGGATCGCCGCGGCGCGACTGCGCATGCACGATCCAGGTTAAAACTACATTTCCCATGAATACGACTACCCGGAAGTGACGTTGTCGGCCTGACGACTTCCGGTTTTTACACTCATTGGCGCTGGTCTATTTATATCTGCGCCCGACCTGTCTAGCTGCACTTGGCTCCTGCTATTCCTATGGGCTACGGCCTGACGTACCTTCCTCTATGCTTCATATGGTAAGATCATCCATTCATCTAGGGCGTAATAGGGAACCTATTTAGTAGTGTATCCACTATTACTATGTAATCTACGGGCTTTTATATCCCTATGTAACACATATTAATAATATGTGTGCACTCCCTTTTACCACCATGTACCGGTATTATACGAGACTTGTATGTGTTGTTTTTTGTTTGTTTTTTTGTCCTTTTTCTCCTTATGGTTTGTTTTTTTAGGTTGCTGCATCTCATGTATATATTTATGTATATTTTCACACCATATGTTATTTTTGACACATGTATCTACATGTGCTCACACTGTAGATATCATATATTATGTTAAGGATAGACTTCTGTATATAATTATTTGTAAATAGTATCTCTACTTTGATATGTTCATCTTTTGAGGTCCGTTGTGTTTATATTTATTTCTGTTTGTTTTATCCCTAGTGACTGTTTGATAAAGGTCTTTTTCGACCGAAACGTCAGTGATTATGTCAAGTCCCCTTTTTTTTCCTTGAATTTTGGAGCCTGTGAATACTACAATATATGAATATATGAATAAATGAATTTTTTTTGCATCATAAGAAAGTTTTGAGTGCAGTCAATTATTATCCTACGATTTGGAGGGATTTTTTCCTACCTTGACTTGCACCATCTACAACATTTTTCTGGTTGGTGTGCCTTCCCTATCTCGCAATATCACTGTAAGCTGTGATACTACCTGCTGAGCCAGAGTATCTCTGTAGGGTCGTGGTTAGAGTGTTCTACTCTATATAAAGAAAGAAATGCAGAGAGCAGAATTTCATCTTCGACTTTTTGTTAAAACTTCAAAAGTTTCGAGGCAAAGCTTGATGGTTACTACACAGCAGGTGGCGCTGTAACTTCAATGAGCTAGGTTTTGTAGAACAAAAGCCACAACAATTCCGAAACAGCCAAAGAAAGGGAAGATCTCTCCTTAGGGAGAGCGCCTATATATGCGTGTGGAGATTTGAAATTGCCTTTTTGCACTCCACAAAGCACTCTTGGAAAGCAAGAAGGGATATTTAGCCAAGCCAGCATTACCCATCTGCAGACAGCTGTTTCGGGGTGCTTGCCCCTCGTCAGTACAGAGCAGAGCGATGCTGGGTTGGCTGAGTGAGAGGCAATGAGTGGCTCAGAAAGGGAAGATCTCTCCTTAGGGAGAGCCAAAGACTTTCATCAAAACTCCAACCATTACCAACTGAGCTGAATAACCCAACCAAGCAAGAGTCACTCGCTGACTAGAGTCTATTCTCCAACTACTCAATGCCAACTTCACTTGACCTATCTTTAAAGGGACTGTCTCACCACAGGGATTGCGGCTTTTCATGTTAAAGATCTTGCAAAAACAAGTCACTTTGCAATATACTGTATGTCTATTACTAGTGTCCTACCTATTCCTAGATATTCCTTCTTGTATGGGCTGCATTAGCTCCTCAGGTCGCTAGAGCTACAGACCTGTTTGATCTGTCCTGATAGACTGCCAGCACTGGTTGCTATAGCTACAGACCCGTTTGATCGCTCATGATAAGCTGCCATAGCTGGTTGCTATAGCTACAGACCTGGCTTCTACTGCAGCCTAGTGGAAGCCAGTAGACACGCCCCTGAATTCAAAATGAAACCGAGAAAACAGGACTGAGGTAAGATGAATCAATATAGTGAGACAACCCCTTCAAAGAGGTAACCCCAGTCGGTACTCTAAGGCCCCAGCACATCCATCTTCACAGCCAACAAGCTACCAGCCCCTTTATAGGTTCCAGCATCCATTTCTGTAGGTTTTGGGCCTATATTCCAACACATATCATTGGCACCTGCCAAAATGAGCTCTGAAGAGATTGACAATGCAATCATTGATAGAAACTAAGGCTGATAAAGCCCTTCAAGTGATCACCTCCATGGCCCAGACTCTTCAGGTCCAAAGCCAGCCCTCATAACTGATCAGCTCACTGTCCTTTTCTATCAGAAAGGGAAGATCTCTCCTTAGGGAGAGCGCCTATATAGGCGTGTGGAGATTCGAAATTCCCTTTTGCACTCCACGAAGCATCTGCATATCACAAGGCATTATGGGAAAGGAGCTGAGAAGCTCAAGCGCCCTCTATTGGATGTAACAAATCCTCAATTTGCTTTTGACTCACTCGGTCTTTGTCGGTCTGCTCTGTACTGACGATGGTCAAACACCCCAAGATGGCCATCTACAGATGGGTGGTGCTGGCTTGGCTAAATATCCCTTTTGCTTTCCAAAGACCCAGTGGGTCAAAAGAAAATTGAGGATTTGTTACATCCAATAGAGGGCGCTTGAGCTTCTCAGCTCCTTTCCCATAATGCCTTGTGATGTCCTTTTCTATAATATTCCACATGTCTTACTAGACAAAACTTTGAGGCAAACTTCATGACGTTGTGCCACCAGGTATCTAAGCCACTTATATGTGATACGGTCTTAGAAATCCAAACAGCATTATATAACATGATATTACTAACTTCATATATAAGCTCTTCAAACTCCCTCAAGTGAGAAAGAGAGAAGAATTGTGATTTCTGTACAACTCATATGTAGCCAATTACAAGCAATGAATTCCTACACATGATATGCAATGTACAGTAGGTATCCTACACAAGTTAGCTCTCCCCAGAAAGAAGAATATTGTCGCTCTAGTGCCCCCTATTGGTAGCTACCATGTAAGACAATGCTTGACTCAGTAAACACTTGACTAGAGGTTAGTCCAACCGGTAACAAAACAGCTGTTTCAGGTACCTTGGCCCTCATCGGTACAAAACAGGCTACTTGTTGGCTGGATGAGAGGCCTTGGAAGCAGCTCCTGGTCCTAGTGTTCATTGCCAAAATGTAGTAGGTGGATTTAGCCTCACAGGGACAAGTACGCACCTACTACGAGCTGCTCCTAGTATCTGGTCCTAGCATGTGGCTTCTTATAGGTTTCTTAAAGGATCCATACTTTCCACTTTGCAAGTAAGAGGCAGTCACTTCCTTCTAGTCCTTACTTAATAGGGGGCGTTCCCATCTCACATATTAATGGCATATTGATAAGGTATACCAGGGTCCCGAGACATGAACTGCATGATTGTAATAGAGAAAAACAGGTTTACATGTGGAATATATGTGTAAGCCACAACCCTGCTTGTGACCCACCACAGTACGTCCGAAAATGCGCCTACTGTACAGTTGAGAAAACAGCCATCAATCTGGGTTCACAGCATTGGTCTGAAGGCCAGCAATTTACAAAACACTGCAATTAGAATGTACAACATTGGGTTTTCAAAACAATATCACAGTAAAATTATAACCCAATTAAAATATACCTTTTAATAGATATGCATTAAAATACCAAAATTACACCCCACAACAACAATATCAAAGAATAAGTGAACGTACCAAAGGGCAAACAGAAACAAAAAACATATATACTAATATAGATGGATACACTCACGATTAGATGTATTCCAAAATGAGCAAATCCTCATGGAACGATGGCCAATCCAAATAGATGTTTCTAATTAATCCCTAACAAAGCTATTATAAATAAAGTGGGGACATCACCCCAAAAAGGGCGGCTCCGCTATTCCTGAGCCCTAAGGTTCACCCTATTCTTAAATTAACCATAAAAACACTATGGAAAAACCCAATGCGTTTCCCCCTCCTATTAATGAGGTTTCCTCCCGGGGGCAAAAAAAAATTTAAAAATGATTAAGATTATGGTTAATTTTAAAAATAGGGTTTAACCCCAGGGGTCAGGAATTGCGGGGCCGCCCTTTTTGGGGTATTTCCCCACTTTAATTTTTAATTTGCTTTTTTTAAAGGGGTTAATTTTGAAACATCTTTTGGGTTGGCCATCATTTTCCCTGAGGATTTTTCATTTTGGGAAAACATCTAATTTGTTTATGTTATCATATTAGTATTTTTAATTTTTTTTGTTTCTGTTTGCCCCCCTTTTGGGACGTTTACTTATTCTTTTATTTTTGTTTTGTGGGGTTAATTTTGGTATTTTTGCCCCAATTTTTCCCGTAATCTCCTGGGGGAAAATTTCTGGTTTAGGTCACCCCGTAGGTTTTTTCTGTGGCCTAGCGATACTTTTACCCAAATCGTGATTTGAGTGGGGGCCCCCCTCTGAAAAAGGGAAAAACCCGTCCCCAGAAAGAGGGCCCCCTAAAGCCTCTGATCAAAAAGAAATAGATTTCCCATTGCCCACAACTTTCATTCTTTTCTACAAAAATTCTGAGCAAAAACCAAAAAAAAACCCCTCAAACCGTACTGGTTTTCCAAACTAACGGGAAAAATTTTTGAGGGCCCCCTCCGGAAATAGGGGGCGGGTACAGCCCTTTTAAAAAAAAATTTGAAAAAATTATTTCCCAAGGGTTTAGGATTACATTGGGTATCGACATCGATCGATAGTCGATTTGCGGCCCCATGAAAAGGTTTTCTAAAAGTCGATAGTCATCATCCCGAAGACCAAATTTAAAATTTTATGGGGGAGCAAAACAAAACCTTTATTTTTTCCCCCCAAACAGGGGTTGGGGAAGCTGGAAAATTTAAAAGCCACAACAGTCAAATGGATGTTCACACCTTAGGCAAAAACACTTTTTGGGTTTTAAAAGCCAAAAGAAAAAAAGTCACAGGGGCCCTTCACTATCCCTGTCTTGTACCACAAAATACCCCTTTAAACCCGCATCACCCACAAATTTAAAAAATTTCCAGAAGGGGAATTTTTATTTGAAACCCCCCCTTTTTTCTTGAATGGGGCATTGGGGAAAATTTTCCCGTCCCCGGGCCCCACCTTTACCCCCAAAACCCGCATACCCCCAATTTAAAAGTGCCGGGGGGGAAAAAAAGGAAATCTTTCAACCACCATTTTAGTTTCACTGGACATTGACTTACCCGTCCTGGGGCCCCAGCATGAGCCCCAAAAACCCTTCAAGACCCCCCCATTTAAAAAGTGCCCCGGGAAAAAGGAAAATCTTTTAACCCCATTTTAGTTTCACTGGGCATTTATATACCTGTCCTGGGGCCCCAGCATGACCCCAAACCTGCAAAGACCCCCACATTTTAAAAAAATTTCCAAAAAGGGGGGTTTTTTCACCACCCTTTTTTGTTGAACTGGACCTTTTTTCTTTAAACCCGTCCCCGGGGCCACAGCATGACCCCAAACCTGATAACCCCCCGATTTTAAAAAATGCCCGGAAAAAGGAGGGCTTTCAACCCCCCAAATTTTTGTTTCACTGGGAAATTTTCTTTTACCTTCCTTTGGGGCCAAAAGCATGAGCCCAAAACCCTTTCATGCCCCCCACAATTTTAAAAAATGCCGGAAAAAAAATCTTTCAACCCCATTTTAAATTTTTCCCCTGGGGCAAATTTACTATACCTGTCCCGGGCCCACTTGAGCCCCAAACCTCATGACCCCCCAAAATTTTAAAAAATGCCGGAAAAAGGAGTCTTTCCCAACCCCCATTTTATTTCACTGGGGCCCTTCTATACCCCGTCCCGGGGCCCGCATGACCCCAAACCTGCATGACCCCCCCATTTTAAAAAATGCCGGAAAAAAAAATCTTTCAACCACCCCTTTTAGTTTCACTAAAATTGATATACTCGTCCCTTTTGGGCCCCAGCATGAGCCCCAAAACCCTTTCCCTAACCCCCCGATTTAAAAAGTGCCGGAAAAAGAGTCTTTCAACCCCCATTTTTGTTTTACTTGGGCATTGACTATACCGGGCCTGGGGGGCCCCCATGAACCCCAAAACCCGCTTTACCCCCCCCCATTTAAAAAATGCCGAAAAAAGGGGTCTTTAACCAAACCCTTTTTTGTTTTTATGGGCATTACCCTTTTCCTTCCTGGGCCACAGCATAGCCCCCAAACCCCATGACCCCCCCCATTTTAAAAAAGTTTCCGGGGAAAAAGGGGTCTTTCAACCACCATTTTTTTAAATGGGCATTGACCCATACCTTTTCCTTGGGGGCAGCATGAGCCCCAAACCCCAGACCCCCAATTTTTAAAATACGGAAAAAGGAAATCTTTAAACCCCCCCATTTTAGTTTCCCCTGGGGGCATTGCTATACCTGTCCTGGGCCCCAGCTTTTAAACCCCCAAAAATGCATACCGCCACATTTAAAAAGTGCCGGGGGAAAAAGGGGGTCTTTCCAAACCCCCATTTTTGTTTCCAAATAAATTGAATATACCTGTCCCGGGGCCCCAAACATACCCCAAAAACCCCATGACCCCCCACATTTAAAAAAGGGCCCCCAAAAAAAGGGGGTCTTTCAAACCACCATTTTAAATTTTAATGGGCATTGACTTTTCCTGCCTGGGCCACAGAGGCCCCAAACCTGAGGGCCCACACATTTAAAAAGTGGGCCGGAAAAAAAAAAAATCTTTCAACCACCCTTTTTTTTCCCCTGGGCTTTTTTTATACCTGTCCTGGGCCCCAGCATGACCCCAAACCTGCATTACCCCCAAATTTTTAAAAAATTTCCGGAAAAAAAAAGGGGTCTTTCAACCCCCAAAATTTTGTTTCCCTGGCATTGACCCATAAACCCGTCCTGGGGCCCCACCAAAGCCCTGGGGCCGGGGTTACCCGGGGGGTCGGGGAGAGGCCCCGGCTGGCTCCCCTCATCTTTTTAACACCAGGGTTTAAAATTTCCCCGATGACGCCAAACCAAAGAAAAATGGGGGGCAACTGAAGCAAGTGGGGGAACCGGGAAATGTGGGGAAAATCCAGCCCTTTCCCCATACAAAAGTCAATAAACCCGGGGAGCCTTTCCCCTCCGTAAATGCGGGCCAATTGACTTCCTTGGAAATATGGGGGTTAACCCCTCCTGTTACACCTTTTTGGGGCCCCTTTTTTTTGGGATTCTTTTTTTTTCATTTTTTTCTCAACGTGCGGGGGGAAATGTTTTCCGTACTTTGTTCTCTGTCCCCTGCTCCAACTCCATTTTCTAAAAACCCCACATCTGGGCAAGTTTTCCTTACCTCCCTTGTTTTCAATTTAGAAAATTTTTTAAAAAGCTATTTTTTACCCTCCCAAATTTTTTTTTGTAATTAATTTTAAAAAAACATTTTTAAAATTTGGGTTTAACACCCAAATTTTTTGGGTTTTTTTTTTTTAATTTATTAAAAGGGGTTTTCTCAAATTTAAAGGATTGATAGCTATTTTTTAAAGATCTTGCAAAAACAAAATCATTTTTCAATATGTTCCATTTAAAATGTCCTTCCCCATTCCCGTTTTTGACAGCACCCCAACCCCTTTAGCCCCTTTGACCCTTGTGCAGAAAAAAAATGTCTGTTAGAAACAAACATTTTTTTTAGAATAGGAACTGTAGTATAGCTGCATGGGCACAGCAAAATGGGCCCCAAAAATTCAAAACATGACCCTTTACCCAAATTTGGACAATTGTGAAGAAAATTTTCGTTAGAAAAAAAAATTTTTTTTAAAAATAGGACCCTTTGTATTGCCTTGGGATGTCACAGGAAAAAAAGCACCCAAAAAAATTTAAAAAATGCCCCTGAGCCAAATGTTTCCCAAATTGGGGAAAACAAATGTCTAAACAAAACAAAAATTTTTTTTGAATAGGACCTGAATTTTTGCTGCCCTTTCAAGCAAACAAAGACCCAAAAAATTATTTAAAAAACTTCTCACCATGTTTTAAAAAATTTGAAAGGGGAAATCCCCCTTAGAAACCCCAATTTTTGTTTTCCCAAAGGGCCAAAGGGTTTAAAAGCTTTTTCTTTACAGCAACATGACCCCCCAAAAAATTTTAAAAAATTTAACCTTTTTCAGCCACTGTTTTAAAAAAAAGTTTAAAGGGGAAAAAAACCCCTTAGAAGCCCCATTTCCCGTTCCAAAGGACCAAAGATTATTGCTGTAACTCACAAACAACATGACCCCCAAAAAAATTTTAAATAAATTCTCACCCCTGTTAAAAATTTTGAGGCAACATACCCCAAAACCATTTTACCCAAAATTAAAAATTCTATAGATAAGGAGTAAATGGAATAATGGGTTTTTTCATGAAAACCTTTGGGGTCTTTTATCTCCTCACAGCAAAACCAAACAAAAAAGAACTTTGGGGAAAAAAAATAAAAATTTCAGTAAGAAATGCAATTTTAAAAATTTAAATTTTTTAAAAGGACCATTTCGTTTGGGGAGGAAAGTGAAGTTTGACCCGCAACCAAACGGGGACCCCGGGAATTGGGGCCACAAAAATCATCAAAGATCCAACCTGATTCATCTTGATGGGAAAATTTAAACGATCCACATTTTCTGTGGGAAAACCGGGTGCGTTTGTCTGTAAGACTCCTCCCCGGGTTGGGTGAAAGGGCCCCTCAGATATGACCTGGCTGCTGGGGAGGGCAAAACCTCATGGCGTGGCGACCAGCTCGGGCCAATTTTCCATTTTGGGGTACCCAAAGTCTATTGGGTCCGGAAAAAACATAAAAAAAACATGGTGTTGAACGCAGGAAAGTCGTGCACCCTGATCTTTAATGGTCTTTTTTGGGTGTTTATTGTGGCCTGCATTGCATTGCCCTCGTTTGGGGAATGGGGGTTTTAAAAAAAGAATGCCAGAGGTACCCATTAGGCTTCTCCACCCCTTTCCCGTGCCCCGCTGCGGGCCCCTACGGGTTTCTTTGGGACTCACGCTGTCACGTCGCTGGCCGGGGTTTTTTCCAACCTGGGGCCCTTTTTAAGAACGGAAGCAGAAACAAATTTTCTCCCCGTTGATCAATCAGCAAAGGGTTCCCTTTCCTTCTTTTTTCTCTCTATTTGGGTGGTTGGAAGGAAAGTGCTTAAATTTTTTTTTGTACCCGGGGAAATTTCCCGGAAAGGGGGCCCCCCATAACTGGGTTTTTCCCTTTTGAGGGGCCCTTAAACCCAAAGGGTCAGTTGGGGGAAATGGGGCATCCAAGCACTCATGTGGGGGATGGAAACCTTGAGTTTCCCCAAACCTCTGGTTGAGGGGCACTACAAACTATTTCCTCACTCCTCAAAAATTTACCCAACCCTTTCCCCCAAAGGGAGGGGCTCGGTGTTAAAAAAATACCCTCCTTTCCCCCTCCCCCCGCTTCCCGGCACAGCTTCAACAGAGCCCTGACTTGCCTCAAAATGATGCACCCGAAGCTAGGTGCCCCCTTGACAGCTTTTGGGCCCAAACCCCTGCCTAATGAAACCCCGATAAATTGAGAAAAAAATGGGGCCCTTTTGGATTTGATGGGGAGAAACTCCGGTTTCCCCTTTTGGTCCCCTTACCCCCCTCCCTCCCCTGGCGGGGCCTGGTTTTTAGATGTCCAAAAGATCGGCCAGAACTAAGATCACCAAAAATGCTCTGCGACAAGGGGATCGGCCGCACTTTACCATTTTTATGGGGGTTTTTCAAAACTGGCAAGGGGTTTCCCGAGCCTTTCACCTGCCCCATCTCGGGGCTCAAACCCCGAGGTCCGCAAACCCCCTGCTTTTCAGGCCATTTGCACCCTTTGTATTGCGTTAAAAGGGATTTTGGGTCTCCCAAAAATCGCTGGGGCATGGGAAGTGGGAAATTCCAGCATGTTTTCCACCCCTCAAAAATGGAAAGGTTTCGGGGGAAAGGCCCAGCTGACGCTGCAACGCAGCCACGGGACGTACAGGGTCCAACGGCGGGAAATGGAACCAACCCCCGACCTTCTTCAGCAGGGATTTCCGGGGCCCCGGTAAAACTCTTTAAAAAATTTTTGGACAACAAGGGTTTTTTACAAAGTGGGAAAGGGAAGGGGGTGTGCTCCAGCCTTTCCGTTCCTTTAAGGGGGGCCCCGGGGAGATTTCCCCGTTTTTCGCACCCCCACCCTTTCCTGGACAAAGGTTCTTGTCACCTAGCCAGCGCCCCCGGGTTTGTTCGGGAAAAGCCCTCCACAGGGTCCCGACCCTTTTGGGACGGGCTCCAAGGGAGATTAATTTTAACACGGGCCCGGGGTCTTGGGGACGTGATGCCCCCAAGGACCCTTGGGGGAAAAAAACCCTGCACCAAACCCTGCGGTTTTTTAAAACGTGCGGGCCAGCCCCGGGGAGCCCCCGTCACCCCCAAGACTCCCCCAGCTCACCCCGTGAGCGTTCCCCGAGAGATAAGGGCCTTGGCCGTGCTTTCTAAATCCATGTTCGGGGGGGGAAAATTGGGCTTTTTTGGCACAGATGCAGGGGAAAACCCCTTGACATTTTAGGGGACCAAATGGTGGCCAGGGCCCGGGGGCGGGGTTTTCTGGGAAAGGGAAAAACCCGCTCGGGATCTGGTTATTGGGGGCAGGGGGAAAGGGGGCCCTGAAAGTGGCGGAAAACCCCTCTGTGTCCACCGACGGGAAAGGGAACATTTCCAAGGCCCCAAAGGGCCCCCGGGAAAGCCGACCCTTTAGGCTTTTTGGGTTTTGGGGTGGGTTTGGGGTTTAAAATGTTTCTTCTGCTCCCCCAAAACCTTTTAAGACAGAAGGCTGGGCCCGCTATACAGGGGTGCGTACGGGTGCCCGGTCGTCAAAAATGGCCCGGGAAAAGAAAGGGGTAGGGGGTCTCTTTGGGGCTGGGGGGGTTTTCTCGGGGGACGGTGGAAAGGGTGAAGCGGAGGCTGTCCCTGAAACATGACTTTGAAGAAATGGGGGAATGAGGAAAAGCTTGGGGGTGGGCCCAGGAGGAGGAGGCGGAGACAGAGGGTGTGACATGGTTTTGGGGGTCCGGCGTCGGTTGGCCCCTTTTTTTGGGCCCAAGGGGTTCCCCCCATTTTAACTCATGCATTCGTGCTTTTGGGGCCCAGACATGTTGGTTGGGGGGTTAAAACCCTTAAGGTTTTTTCCTCTACTTATGCGTTTTCGGGAAAGGCGGATTGAAAATCGCTGGGGGAATCAGAGGCCCGCTCAAAAAAGGGCCAAACTTGAGAGGGCCTGGACCATTTTTACGGGGTTAAGCCAAAAGGGGGGGGGGGTTTGCGCTTTACCCCTCTGGGGGAATCGATCAGCGGCTTTTTGCGACCGCCCTCTCCCCTTTTTTTGGGGGGAAAACCCTTTTTGGGCACTACCCCTCTCTTCCCCTGTCCCACTGATGAAACCTCGCAAACAAAATTTTGCAGGGGAAAAAAACCAGGGTGGATCCGCAATGTCGTTTATTTATTTATCAACATCAAAACAAGGGGACTTGGGCGTCCTGACTTTTTGCATCCCAAAACTGCGGGTATGCAAGGCGTTGCCGACCGCCCCCCATTTTTCCCATTGACCGGGTTTTCCCTTACCTCCCCTAGGCCCTCAGTAAAATGGGCGTCAGAGAACTAAATCATCTCTTTATCTTTTTAAAAAATGCCCTTTGACCCCCAAACCGCCCTTTTTTCATCAAAAAAGGGCTTCAGACAATGGGTTTTTCCACAGTGTGGGGGACCAAAAATTGAAAATTTGGGCGCTTCATGTTTGGGCGGGGGGCTGAATGTGATGACGACAAAAATTTTGGGGCCCTGGAAATGGGAGGACGAGGGGGTAAGATTTCTAGATCAGGTTTTCATTAAAACCCCCTGGGACAGATTGGGACGATGTTTTTTACTTAGATTAAAAGGGCCCCCCGACCCCCCGATGACAGGCCTTTAGGTTTTGCAAAGATTGACCGCTGGCATGCGGTTGTCGCCAAACCCCTGGAAAAAGCACCTTCTCTCGTTCCTCTAACCTCCGTTTGCTCCCCCCCTCTTTGCTCGTTACCACCCGCATTTTTTTCCATTTTCAAAATTAAAAAATTTGAGGGAAAGGGATGGAATAGTTTTGGAAAGTCTCTTTTTAATAAAGACAGCAAAAAACACAAACTATTTCAAAAACCCTCTAATCAAAAAAAAATTTCTGGATTCAAATTTTAAATCAAGGGGTTTTATCAAAAAATCTGGGCGGGGGAAATGCCAAAAAAACACGTATCTTAAAGTTTTTAATTTTAATAACCCCGGGAAATTTTTTTCAAACCTTTTCCCAAATTTACCTGTTTGGGGACTATAGAAAAACTGTTTTAAAAATTTACGTGGAAGCTCGTAATGAACAAAACTGGGTGCGCCCAAAAATAAAAAAAAAAAAAACCTTATATTTTTGGTTTTTGTTTAGAACACCCGTTTTTTTTGGGAGCAAACAACCTTGTTGACTACAAATTGCTGGGTTGTTTTTTAACTGCAAAGGGGGTATATCAACACAGGGGGGAATGGGTAAAAAAATTTAAAAAAATCATATCCCGAAATTTTATACGAAATAAAAGTGGATTTTGCAGCTAACAAAAGACCTGCAGTTTTCAAGAAAAAAAATTTTTTTGGGGATCCAAAATAAAATTCAGGGTGCCCAAAATCCAGGGAAAAATTTCAATAGCAAACTGTTAATAATTTTTAAAATATTGCAGTGCAATGTCTTAAAACAAGTCCCTTTGGGAAAATTATCCAGTGTTCTTTATAGTTTTGACTTGTCTGTGTTCGCCCCGGGCCCCCCCCCCCCCCCCCCCCCCCCCCCCCTTAACCGCCCTGAATTTTCAACGGTAGATCAGCTTTTAAAAATTTTTCTACTAACTACATTTAAAAACTTCAAATCTCTAATCTAAAATAAAATTTGGGAAAGGGTCCAAACTAAAAATAGAGTTTCTCTGTGCAGAAATAGAAAATTTTGCTGAGCTGTTTTTGGGCAAAAGGCAACCCAAAAACCCCCTCCCCCATTTCCCATGAGACGCTGAGAGACCCCTAAAGGGCTGAAAAGGAAGGCTGGGTTTTATGTTAAAACGAGGTCATGTGATTTTTCCCCCCAATTTGCAAACCCTTAAAAACATCCCCTTTATGACGCGCACACCAAAATCTAAACCCTCCTATTCGTAAAACCCAATTTTTGGGGCCCCCAAAATGACAGGGAACGCCGAAAATGATTCACCCGATTTTAAAAATTAATTATCGCATGATCTGAAAAATTTCCCTCACCATAAAAACCCTTTCCGATTTCAAAAAATTGTCGATAAAAATCGCTCAACACTACTTATTGCTATCAGGTCATGTTCATTGTTTGACTTTTATGGGGCCACGGAAGAGAAGCAACCCATCCCTTGTTGGACCCATCACCTTCAATATTTTCTACAGTTGAGCAAAACTGCATCATGTAAGGTATATGGGAAGAGAAAAGGACAAAAGCAACAGTGTCTACCATAACAGTGGCTACAAGTAAGGTAGGTCCGGACCCCCACCTCCATTTCATAATTACTCTTTCAATTGCTCAAAATAATTTTTGATTGATACCTCTTTATACTTTCTATATAATATTGATACTGCCCACATAATATAAATATTTAGTGTCAAAATAATAAGCAATATTTGAGTAACACTCCCTTAGCCTGTGGTCACACAAAATATTTTTTTCGTAATATGCTGCAGAAATGAGAGTCATTCTCAGATTTATTCTGCGTATTGGACTTCTTTCTTCATGTGGATTTCACCATGTTTTAGGATGCCTATTAGCCCCACACAGTGCTACTAATTGATGTCCATTCCTTGCTGAATACCTGCTGAGAACATGCAAATAACTGAAGTGCACCCGTTTGTTTTGTTTTTTTAAACATTGCGTAAAACATCAACACCAAGCATAAATAATGCATCACATGCTCCAATGACCTATAATTGTATAGTGTGGTATGGGCGCTACATCGACGACCTCTTGATCATTTGGGGTCGCGATGTAGCGCTCATACCATCCTTTTTGGAATATCTCAACCAAAACCACTTTAATTTACACTTTACAGGCACGTGGAATAAAAATGAGATCCCTTTCCTGGATATTCTCCTTAAGGGAGACTTGGAGAGAGGAGAAGTAACAACTAGGATGTTTCGAAAACCTAACTCAGGTAACTCCATCTTGAGGGCTAACAGCTGTCACTCTCCAGGGACTATAAAAGCCATACCGTATGGAGAATACATCAGAGCACGTAGGCTATGTACATTAGAAGAAGATTTTAGGGAGGCAGCTGAGGACATAGAGCAAAGACTCCAGGAGAGGGGATATACAACAAGAGACCTAAGAATAGTGAAAGAAAAAATGAAAAATAAAACACAACAACAACTGTTAGTAGGTGGGGAAGATAACCACCGAAAAAAGAAACCCCATTTCAACAAAAAGACAATATTCACCACCAAGTTTAGTAATAATTTTAGAGAGATCAAATCTATATTCCATAAAAACATCAACATCTTACTGCAGGATGAAATATGGCGGAAATTCTTAAGGATGGGAGTAGTTTGTGTCCCTAAAAAAAATCAAACATTAGGAAACATTATATCACCAAGCACCTTTAGGGGAGAAAACAAACATGGGAAAACATGGTTGTCTCAAAAAGGCTTCTTCAAGTGTGGCGGCAATAGGTGCAATGTATGCAATTTGAGTAAAAAAACAAGTACCTTTCAGGACGCCAAAATGATAGAAGCATTTCAGATTAAACAGTTTCTAAACTGTAATACTCACCATGTAGTATACGTTATAGAGTGCACCATGTGTCAAAAAAGATACGTAGGGAGCACGACACGTAAAGTGAAGACTCGCATAATGGAACATATTGCGAGCATAAAAAGAAACCAGGGGTCCATGTCAGGAGCTGCCAAGCACTTCCTAGAAATCCATCAAGGTGACTGGAGTAATCTTAGATACTATGCTATAGAATATGTAACATGCCCAGATAGAGGGGGGATGGGATAAAGAATTAAGACAGAGAGAGGCCTATTGGATTTTGAGATTGGGTACAAGGGCACCACAGGGCCTAAATTATAGGACAGATCTGTTATATATATATTGAGTGATTCCCTTTCCCAGAAGACACGATATATGCAATAAGTGTTTTTTCCCCTTTAAGAGGCTAATGGAGTAGCATCATGTGATCATGTGGACTGCATATGATTGGTTTTATGTTTATTTTAAATACAAAAAGCTAACATGGGAAATTACTAACTGTGAGCAAGGGTTAATACCCGAAACGCGTCAGATTAATTGCAGTCTGTTTTGTGACTTAGTTTGTGCACTGCTGTGTTTTTACTATTTGGAATAAAGCTGCATCTCTTACGACTACCGGAGTTTGGAGTTCTTTGCGGTGCAGACCTCGTTTTGGGAAACTGCACCCGGATAGGGTTACAATGTGTTCTATAGAAAAAAAAAGTTATTCAATGTCTCACCCTCTATAATTGTTGCAAATAATGAACTGTAATATCCTTTAAAAGATTGTTTCTGTTGGTTCTGTTTGAGAGGTGGCCCAACGTCGGCCATTGAACATGTAATAGTTATTAAAATAGGATTTGGATAGGAGCAGCAATAAGGGCCCCACCGCCTCTTGAAGCTCCCTCCAATATACTGATTTGTAATGTGTAAAGAACATATAATATTGTAAA
This sequence comes from Phyllomedusa bahiana, assembly GCA_025379985.1. Taxonomy (NCBI): domain Eukaryota; kingdom Metazoa; phylum Chordata; class Amphibia; order Anura; family Hylidae; genus Phyllomedusa; species Phyllomedusa bahiana. Next base: position 25,257 of record JAODAL010048978.1, read on the forward strand.
TATTAGTTTATTTTTCCTGTTTCAATGTAAACTTGCTACATTACAGACAACATTCAGTATTATTCATTGTTTAAGGTAACACTAATCTCTAAACATTTACGCAGCAGTCTCTTTTTCTGTCTATTTAAATTTTTTGCCTGAAATTCACTTACTTGTATTTATGATAGTAATTTGCAAGTTTTGATGAGCAATATCAGGGTGATTTGCAGAAAAGTATCAAAATTTATTGAAATTTGGGTTTATGTATACTATTTAGGCCGCCCACAAGTTTAGTCACTGTTAGAAAAAATGGCGTCTTCGAATTGCAGCATTGGAGGAATGTGGTTAATTAATACGTATGTAGCCATATAAGATTCTAGATCTGGTCTGATGGCAACTCTGGGATCAGGATTGAAATCTTTCGTAGAGCAGATTGGTTCTTGCCTTATGGGGTTCAAAGCATTCACCAGTTGGGAAGCTAGGCTTAAACTCCTTATCTCCCTCCCTTCACCTCCCTTGGTTGAACTTGAAGGACATATGTATTTTTTCAACCATACTAACTATGTAACTAATGTATTTCTCAGACTATAAGGCGCACATAAAAGCCTATAATTTTCTCATAAATCAAAAGTGCGCCTTATAGTCCGATGCGCCTCGTATATGAATCAATTCTTCACTTGGGTTTTTAGGCTTTGTTCAGAATGTATTTACAGCTAATTTAGTGACACTTATTTGCAACTGACTTGTAACTGATTTCCGATCGTAAATACGTTCCGAAATGTTACAAATCAGGTGCAAATAAGTGTAACTAAGTGTGGCACTTATTTCGCAACGGAATTACATGGGGTGATTCTGACGCGAAATACGGAACAATAAGTGGCAGGACCATTGTAAATCCGACCTTATTGCTGCTGCAATCTGCGGCGGCAATACGGCACGAAAATATGTACGGGTATTGATTTTTGTTACAACTTTACAAGTTGAGAGTTACGCTATGTTCACACGGCTGATTTTGGGACAGATTCAGTCCGTATTGCGCGCCATACTGCGTGCAAATACGGCTGAAATCCGTCCCTGTCATTACAGTAATCCCCAGTTCTCATAGAGAACTATGGATTCCGTCTCTACTCCCCACTCACGAAAAACGGCGAGCGGGGAGAAAGTGACATGCACATTATCCCGGCGGGATACCGCCGTGGATAATGGATGTCTATGGTGCCGGTGAGATGGCCAGCCCCCCCCGCCCCACCCCCGTACACACGCCGTAATTGCGGGCGAAATCCATCCCACAATTACGGCGTGATTCAGCCGTGTGGACTTAGCCTTAATGTGAAAGTGTTGAATGAAGCTTGGCTTGCGGTCTGAGCTTTGTTCCATTTAATGCGCCGCGCCTTATAATCCAGTGCGCCTTATCTATGAACCAAGACGACTTAGCAGGCGCTCATTGATAATGCGCCTTATAATCTGGTGCGCCTTATAGTCCGAAAACTACGGTATGTAATTGGAGGGACAGCAGGCAGCATTAATGGTTGTAAGCTCCTGTCGAATTGGCAGGTGTTGGCCAGGTTTTATATCCTGCACAGTACGGAATTGAAACCCCAAAAATGTCCATGCTCCGTCACACCCAAACAAAATACTTTGGTTCGGGGAAAAAAGCAAGAACCCCAACAAGGAAACCCAAATACCCCACTTTGATCGGTAAAGTGAAGAGTCTGTTTGGTAAAAGGGAAAAGGTCCCAAGAAGAAAAAAAAACCCCAAGGGAATTTAAAGGAAAAGGGAATTTATTGAAAAACTTGAAAAATTTGCCTGATTTTGCTCAGCTAAAGGCCTTTAAAACTTAAAAAATTCAGGAAGCCCGTGATTTTTTTTGCTTGCTGAAAGAAAAAAGGTGGCGTGGAAGCATGGGCCTTTTGACAAAAAGGGTGGCCAATGTCAAGTAAAGAATAATTATGGAGAATTAAAGGCAGAGAAACAAAAAAAAAAGGGAAAACCCTGACGAGTTCAGGGGGTCGACCCCCGTTGCTAAACTTAGCAGTAAAATACCCAGCGACAAAAAGGCTTTTCCCGATAAAAAAGCGATGACGGGGAGGGTTTTTTAAAGACCCAAAAACAAAGCCCGGTTTCCAGACCTGTCAACATTTGACTCTAGAATTTTGTTTGCAGCTCTAGAAAGAATTTAAAAAAATGGAAAAAAAGAAACCCTTACTTGCTTGCTGCCTTCTCAGTCTCTTGGCCGTGATCCAGGCCATGATCTCAGGTTGAACAGGGAATCTATCAGACAGGCTGATCGCCGGCTTGCAGCAAATGCTATCAAAGCTTCCTTCAATAGCAGTGGTCCACTGACAGTACACTGATATGGGAAAAGGTTTTTCAAGGGGCCCCGCCCTCCCAAAAAAAATTCCCGAGGACTGACAGTACTAGTGTCAGGAGGAGGAACTGAAAAAAGTTTTTTTGTCCCCCCGAAAATACCTAACAGCCCCAGGGGGCAGCACAAGCTACAATGTAAAGTGAGGTTCTGCAGGATTGGCAGCTCTTGGGTATAGTTAAGTTTATGTATTCAACATGAACCCCCCCTAGTAACCCCTAGTAAAAAAGGGTGGTGTGGGTGTGTCCCTTTTCAACAGAAACTGCAGAAAAACTACTTTTGCCCGTGGGACCAAAAATTCTTTAGCTAATTTGAGAAGTGGGGGGGGGGGGGGGGGGGGGGGGGGGGGGGGGGGGGGGGGGGGGGGTTTGATCAACAGGGCCAACAGGTCCAAGTATAAAATTGTTTTAAGGAATTTTTAAATTTCCTGGAAACCATGGGATAAAAAAAGTATTCGACTGGAAGGAAAAATAAAAATTGTTTTTAACTGAGCTTTGATCCACTTAAGGGGGGGTTTTTGGGCCCCCAAAGTAAAATTTAGGGGAAAATTTTTTAAATTAAAAAAAAACATTTTTACCCTTCATCAAATTTTCAAAAAAATTTTGGGACCGTTTTTGTTTTTGCTTTCCTTTTGTGATACATTTTTACAGCTCATCTCCCGGGGATACACCAAGGGGCCCAGAGCTCCTCACTCCTTGGGCGCACAAGCTCAGCATCAGCTCTCCTCCCAGGAAGGGTAGGAGGGTTCAAACCCGGACCGCCATTAAGGGGGGGAGAACCCCCCTCCCGTATGGGGCCCGGCCGGAAAAGTGGAGCAAGGGGGGGCCCCCCGTCGCCCCGGGAGGCCCCGCCCCCCCCCCCCCGGGTGAAGTAAAGATTAACACCCTTGCTTTTCATTCAAAGATTTTTGTCTCCTTAACCATTTTCTACCAGTCCTGAG
>JAODAL010048979.1:0-28540 GCA_025379985.1 Phyllomedusa bahiana
ATATATAAAAATACACAATTTTATGTATGCAATGTGTGGGGTTTTTATTTTATATACCCCTCACCGGCCACTTTATTGGGTACAAACAAATGCAAATTAAGGGGGTTTTGGGCCCCTTTTTTTTGGGCCTTCAAAAACCCCCTAAATTTTCTTGGGTGGAAATTGGGTTTCCACAAGGTTTTTCAACGATGCTAAATTTGGTCCCAAAAGGGGCCCAAAAGTGCCAAGAAAATTTTCCCCCCAAAACCAAAGACACCACCACCACCAGCCTGAACCGTTGATACAAGGCAGGATGGATCCTTTGTTTTCCCTGTTGTTACCCCCAAAATTTCCCTGACCCTACCAAAAAATGTCCAGAGAAATCGAGACCCATCAAAAAAAACCAAGGCAACGTTTTTCCCAATCTTCAACGCCCCAATTTTCGATGAGTTTGGGGAAAATTTGGGGAAGCCTCATTTTTTTCCTGTTCTTAGTTTAAAAGGGAGTGGCACCCGGTGGGGTTTTCCTGCTGCTGTAGCCCATCTGCCCAAAGTTGGGCCGTACTGTGCGTTCCCAGAATGCTCTTCTCCCCAACCTTGGTTGTAACGGGTGGCTTTTTGATTTCCCCTGTTCCCTTTCTATCAGCCGAACCAGTCTGCCCATTCTCCTTTGCCCTCTGGCATCAAAAAGGGAAATTTCCGCCCACAGACTGCCGCTCACGGGTTTGTTTTTTTTTTTTTTCCCGGAACCATTCTCTGAAAACCCCTAGAGAGGGTTGTCCCGGGGAAAATCCCGGGAGATCAGCATTTTTCTGAAATACTCAGACCACCCTTTCGGGCACCAAAAACCAGGGCCAAACGTTAAAAGGGCACTCAATCACCTTTCTTCCCCATACTGATCTCTTTTTAAAATGCGGGAAAATTTGCCTTGACCATGTTTACATGCCTAAATCCACTGAGTTCCCCCGCCATGTGTTGGTTTTGATTTAAATTAAGTGTTAACGAGATTTTTGGACAGGTGTACCTAAAAAAGGGGCCGGTGAGTGTATATGTGGTTTAATATATGTGTGTGTGTGTTTTTTGTGTGAAAATGTGTATATATGTGTTTTATTTTTTGTGTTATATATGTTTTTGTTTTATTTTTGTATATTATTTTATATAATTTTTTTTTTTATATATAAAATATATATATAAAAATTTTATTTTTTTGAAATTAGAAAAATTTTCCTGCTGATATTTTTAGGTCCATTTGGGATGTTTTGGGTTTTGGTCATACGGGGGAACCCCAAAGTGCCTTTTTTTAAAAACATTGGGGGGTCGGGGTTTTGTGTACTATTTTCCATAATTTGGACAGCAATACTAGTACTGTAGACTATGTGCTTGTGTAGCCATCAAGTGTGATAGAGTTCAATAGTAGTGCCAGCATAGCCTTTGAAAAGTTGTTTAAGGAATTATCGTATGAAAAAAATGTATCGGCCATCTACAAGATAGGTAATAAATGTGTGACCACTAGTCTTTTTGCCCTCTAATCCCACTGTATAATTACATGGGGAGGATTTTCCCAAACTATGGTTATTATTTATTAGAACGAACCATTTCGGGTATGTTTACACAGCAGAGACCAACTAGCTTTTGGGAAATGCTGGTCTTTTTTTTGGCATGTAGGGGGACGGCTTTTTTTTCCAGTTTGAAATTCACCGCCCCCTTACACCCACATGTTTAATGTTACCTCCGAAAAGGGGGCGGAAAAAGAACTGCTGAAAGTTTTTGGGAAATTTTGGGTGGTGCAAAAACCGGGCCCGGGAAAAAATCCGTCAGTGTTCTGACTGGATTTTCTTTTAATTTAAATGTAAAAGGTTGACAGTCGGTTTACAGACTGTTTTCAAATCCAAAAACCATCTGTAAATCCAACTGAAAACATGTGCCGTGGCCTAAGCCCTTCTTTCTTCATTCTCTATAGCTGAGATCTGGAGGAGTCCTGGTCACCGGGGTGACTATGATGTTCTCCTTTAAAGGGGTTGTACCATTTTCTTAAATGGTTTCACAATAAGGGGGGAAGTGAATACAAGCAACTTTGAAATTTGGATTTTTTTTAGCAAAGCTGTCTTGTATTCACGGGATCCATTATTTTCTGTTCTGTTTCCCACTGATACCCCTGCTGTTCGGTCCCTCCTCCTTGTTTTTCACTACTGAGAGCTCATTTACTTTTGGGTTAGGCCCCTGTCCGCTGTTTTTTCCAGAGCTTGCTTTCCCTGCCTCTCACTCAAAGAAAGGGTCGGCACATTTTACTCTGCACGCCAAAAAACAAAATAACACTGCGGGGCTTCTACAACAAAAAACCGCACAATTGTGTGTCGACCCTGCCTCCCGCTAGAAGGGGTTTCTGTGCCTTTCATAGAAAGCGGGATTCAACTGTAAAAACTCCAGCTGTGTGAGAAAGACAGTGCTCAGTCTAATTGTTTCAGCCTGTGGATGTATACAGCAAATTTCAAAAAAAAGACTGATAGGGGGGGAACTGACATGTGGACCGGAGAGGAGGGGGGATCTCGGGAGCCAGCAGAACATGAAGGGGGATGATGTCACCCAGCTGGGAGGGGAAGAAAAACCCCTCATTTCTAGAGTTGAAGGCTGAGGCAGAGAATAGCCGAACAAAAGAAGCGATAATCCCTTTAAGAAAAGGGAAAATCCATAATTCCTTTGTCTGTGGGATATATTTCTGGGCTTTGAGTGCTTTTCAGTTTTTGTTATGAGCTGATATCATAGCTTTCCGTAGATTTTCATGGTAGCTCCTTGGTTAGACTACTTCTGTGTGTAGTCTGATACTGCTCCCTTCTTCTGCCCCCTCTTCTGCTCTCTAGGTTAGAAAAAAGAAGTAGTAAGTAGCAAGGTGATCTTACATTCATATGTTATGCTACTGACTTGGCTTGTTTGTAGTTAGCAACCATGGAGACGCATACTGTAGGTCTACATTAGAGCTGTATACATAAGACGGTAAGACACCTTTGGTCAAGACTTTTTTTTATTTTAGCAGGTAAAGCATGGGGTTGACAAGCAGGACATACTACCTTACACCCTTTGATTTACTCATAGGTTCCTTAGGGGCTTTGTTGCAATGATCAGATGCTTTCTCATTCTAGTGGGTTAAAAGTGAATTGTTTTGTAAAAGGAGCTAAACCACAGACACCAAAGTACAACAGAATTGACCCTCCTTCCCTTTAAAGTTGTTATAGTATTGTTATTGTGTATTTGTATTGTTGTATTGTCTAAATGTGCATATAATTGGTTGCTTGCAGTGGTTTACATTTGGAAACTGAAAGCTGGTTGCACAGATTTTTTTTTTTTTAATTCTACTTTCTGTCTTGGAGCAATAATCGTACATGAGCAAGTCCTGAGATCATCCGGTTAGGGTAGATTCAACGGACAAAATCTGCTTGGTTTTGACTGCAGCAGAAAGATCTGTCACAACCATTTTTTGGGCATTTTTTTGACACACAAACCGGTCAGTTTTTCGGCAGTTTGCATTTTTAAGCGTTTTTTTGGCGCCAATTTTGTCCAGGTTTTCTTGCAGATTTTGTGCAGTTCTTGGATGTTTTTTTGGCCATTGACCATATATTACAATTAAAAAATTTGAACGTGCATCATTCTCTACTTTTGTGTCTAAAAAATGCAAACCACACAAAAAAACGCACAAAAAACCTGCACAAAAACTGTTCACTAATATGAACAGGTTCTACGTTTTTCGAAACGCCGGCGGCCTAAAAAAGCATCCAGAAGACAATCTGTTCAGTGTGGACTGCAGAATGGATTTTATATTAAAGTCTATGGAAATAGTTGCTTGTCGGTTTTCAGGTGGTTTCTAAATTTGCAAGCTGTTGGAAAAACCATCCAAAAAGCCATGCTGTGTACATGGGCTCTTACTGTGAGTGCACAGGGGATGGATTTGCTGAGAATTTTCCATGTGGATTTGCATATGGGAAATCCATCAGATTACAGTACCAGCCATTAAATTGGGACTTTATAAATTCCATATACATGGTGATAGTTTTCAATGCGGAAATTGAGTTGCTATGTGGATTTTGAAATCCACAACATGTACATGTCTATCCTACCTCTACCCTATTGAATTGCAAAAGTCTACCTGTGGCAGAATTCTGGCACAATTTGCCCCAATATAATGGCCTACATGCTTTTCACCACATTTATTATGTATTTTAGACAGTTGATAGACATTTCTGCACCTTGTCTGATGAAAAGGGATGTTGCTTAGGGAGCAACGTTGTGAACCAAAATTTTGGTACGGTTAGTGGCATGAAAAAAGCCAATCTACAAATGGTTTTAAGTTAGGCTAGACCATTCTAATATGCACCAGATTTATCAACACTTTAATATAGCGTGTTATAAAATTGTCTAGTCTAATGTTACACTAGAAATCCGCAAACCATAGACAAAAGCCGGCTCCCCCCCCCCCCCCTCACCCCCAAAAAAAGATCAAATATGGGGATTTCCCGACCAGTATTTGGTCTACTGACAACAATTAAGACTTAACATTTAATATGCAATATAAAAGAAAACCATGTCAGTGATGACACTCGTCTTAGTTTATCCTACAGAAAAAAAACCTTACCTAAGTAGGGCTTCTGACCCGATAAGGGCGTCCCCACTCGCCAGCTAGTCCCTATCAAAACCTACAATATCCATAAAGGTTATCATATAGGGAGAGAACAAAAAGACTATATAATGCTGATATTTGTCAATAGTTAGTAATAGTTTGTCAATAACAATAAAACAGGGCTCAAGTAGTTTACAATACACTATGCAAACACATCCCTTCGATAGTGGAATTCACTCCTTAAAGACCACTTCCTTCAAAATTCAGACTTGTTCTGTCCCCACATGAGGGGAATTGAAGGTGTAACTGGCTGGTGGATGATAGTGACTTGGAGACTTTCCTACCTTCGTATCCAGAATGTGGAGCAGACGGGGACAAGCAGGCTCAGTTTGTAAAATGTAACAAGTGATAAAAACAGAATGTGGTTTTTTCACTTGGGAAAACCAGCAAAAATATATATGGAACTGTGGTTATCCTGTGAGTATAAACCTTTGTGCAGTATGTTGCTCTACCTGTGCTTTTTTGTTGTCTGTTGTTTTTTTGTTTTTTTCTTTTTGGGCTGCAGTTGTGGTCGAAATTGATGCTTCTTAGCCCAAAAGATGTGTGCTCCAGTACTTGGATTGAAAAACGGGAAGTGACCAGAAGGCTAGAAAAAAAACCACCCCTTGGAAAAAAACTTTAGAAAAAGCCCAGAGGGAGCCATGAAATTCTGGTCAGAGAGGGAGCTCAGCACAATACATAAAAAAAAAGGATGGGAAAAGGATGAAATAATATAAACAGTTAAAATAAAAAATACATAACTGAGGAGAAAACACACCCCGTCTAAAATACCATAGGGGGTTTTTCACTATAAACCATGTCTATAAGTATAGTCCACAACCGTAACAAAAATGTTAGTGCATGTAAACACTAAGTTCCGTTTTAAATGTAAAAATATGGAAAAATTTCAGCACGTTCATCCCCCCGGGAACACCTCAATGGGCATATCAAAATGGTTCTTGATTGGCTTTGCAAAATTTTTTTAGGTCCCCCTTCCCTGGATATTTTTAAAAACCCCCCCTTGGATCTTGCCATTTTTGTGGGAAAAACTTTTAACTAGCCCCCATGGGCCCTCAACCTTTTTTTTTTTTCAAAAACCCACGATCCCCTTCTTTCTTTTTTTTTGTTTCCTTTTCTTTTTCAAACCCTCAGGGGGTAAAGTCTTGGGGAAAACCACGGAAGGGCGATTTGGAGGCATGAGTGGAGGCAAATTTTTTTGCATCTCCTTTGTTAATTCCGGTCCAAAAAGATGAGTAGGTGACTTGATGGCGCTAAAGACGGGCTTTGGTGGGTGTGTTGACCCCAAGAGTTCCTTTGTTTCACTATGGTCTCCTGGGGCTCCGCTGGTGATGAGCAGATTTTTGACTTGTTCCCTTTAGCACTTTGGGATTTCTTGGGAGGGTCAGGGGTACCAGCTAAAATTGTGTCTGTGTAATTCCCCAACTTCTTTGGGGAAAATTTCTGCCGAATCTCAAGTCGGGCCCAAGTTCTGCTTCCGGAAATTTTTGCTGCCCGGGGGAAACATTTCAGTTGGGTGGTTAAAAGAAACCAGTCCTGGCTCGACACAATGCAGATGGCCCCCAAGAAATGGTGGTCTCAGCTTGACCCCAAGGGGGTGTGAGGGGCTTTTTTGTGGTACAGCAGGGGGAGGCGGGTGAGCCTTTTCCGCGTAAAGTAAAAGTACCCGATGTTTGGCAGGCCTTCTTTCCTCCTTGGGCCCGAAGGTTACGGGGAGGTGGTTTTTTAGCTTCCATTGCTCTGGGGTTTGCCCCCACACAGCTGTCACTTTTGTCGTCCCCGGAAAGATACGGGGTTTTAGTAGCCATGGTGTTGGCCATTTGGTAAGCCGTTGTTTTTGTTCCTCAAAACTGTTTATGGCCATTAAATTGACTCATCGGCTGTATGCTCTTCAGGGGTCGTTTGACCCAAATTGGCTCCTCCGAAAGGACTCGGAGATTTTCCCTTCGGAGACTCACTTCTGGTTCTTGTTTCCAGGGGGGCATCCTGTTATGTTGGGAGGCATTTGTTTATTCCCTACGAAGTATCGGTAGATTAAAAACGTGTGATGGCTGTTTCTCATTTCGTTTTGGGGCCCAAACGGTTGGTTGCTTTGATAAGGGGGGAGATGATGTGGGAGGGCTGTGTGGCTCCCGATGGTCTTGGAAGGAGATTTTAAGCCCAAATGCCCCCGATCCACACTCCTCGTTTTCTTTGGGGTGGAGCAGGTTTGCATGGTTGTTCTGGAATATCTTCCATAAATGTGCCCGTGTTTCTATTTCAGGTTTGCTGTTTAGGGTCGGAAGAGATTTTAAATTTGACAAAGCTTTTTCCGGTTTTGGGGGCTTATTGGGGAACCGGAAGGGGTAATGGAGAAACCCAGGATGGGTTTTCACCCAGAGAACTCACTGTCCATTATCTTGAGGAATTCCTTTTCCCTTATGACAGGCTACTTTATGTCATCCTTGTTGTGAGAAACAATGTTTCCCCCCAAAATTTGTAGCTAGGGGGAGGGAAGATGTCAGGCAGCTGTATGGGGCTGGTCTAATCTTTTCCCCCTCATAGTGATGAGGGCACGATTGATGAAAGATGTGCGTCCGCCCCCTTTCCCCGTAAGTTTAAAAGGATTTCTGTTACCAAAAGCATACATTTCCTATATACCCTTCCCAAGTTAGTTTTTTGGGGGGTTAGTCGGGGCCGTTACACTGTTGAGCACCTTGTGTACCCTTGTTTGTCTTGCCAAGCGGGGTAGAATCCGGAATTTTTCCAAAGGGGGGGAAAACAAGCTCTAGGTCCCTTAGGGGGGTTTGGTGAAAATCAGTTTGGGGTGGGAAATCTCACCCCTTGTGTTGGGTTTGGGTCGCATTCGATAGTGTGGTAGGGGTTTCTTACCCCCTTTGATAGGAGAAGGATGAACCCCCTGTTTTTTTTTCCAAAAGTCTTGCGCCTGAGCAGGTTTTTAAGGTATGGGTTTTGTGGGTCCTTTGCCCCCAAAGGCTTAAAAAGGTTTTTTCCGGAAAAGGCCCGGTTGTTTGGTCCAATGATCGCGTACATTTTTAGGCCTTTTCTGGTTGATCTCTTGGGTAAACCTTGTAAGACTATTCGGGCACAACATTTGTCCTTTGGCTCTCTCCCATCCTCCAAACATGAGAGGAAAATCTGTGCAGTGTAGGTGTTTCTGGGGCTCCCCCGCCATGGCTTGTAGCAAAATATGTGCTGCAGTGGAATAAATCGCTGGGAGGGGGTTGGGGTGATAGCTGTGCCAGGGGCTGTCCGTGACACTCCATTTTTAAATGTCGGATTTACAGTCCTTACCCATATGCCCAATGAAGCCAGCATCTGAAAATACCCCTGCCGTGGGTTTTTCTTCCCTCCATATTGGTTTGGACCAAAACCCTTGCATTTGTTTAGTGAGTGGGTTTTTTGAATGGGAATTCACGATTAAAGGCTTCTTTGAATTAATGTGTTACTTCTCTTGTGGGGCAGTTTAGCTTGGGGTTCACCCTGCTATCCGGTGTGTCGGGGACATCTTTTTTTAGCTTTCCCCAGTTCCAGGCCATTTTAAGGTCCAAGCTTTTGGGGGTTTTTTTTGGGTTGCTTTGGAAGGCTCATTTTGAAAAGGGGTTTCCTATTGCCGGCGCTGCCCAAAGGTAGTTCAAAATTTTTTTTCCCCAAGGCAAGGCGCAAGACCTGCTTTGTTGTCCCAAAATTTTTTGAACCCCTTGATGCGAGAGAGGCCTGGCCAAAACCATTTTACCTTTAATTTCAAGCCGCTTTGGGTTAGGTTAGGTTGGCAATGGCACTTTTGGGTTGCTTTCCAGGCCTTAGTTCGCACGGTATCAAATTTTGAGGGGGAAATGGTGTTTTCCCTCCCTGTCCTTTTATAAACGAAACTCAGATTATCCTTTCCCTGCTTTTGCCTTTTTAACCGGGGCCCCTTGGTGTTTTCTTTTGGCCCCTTTAAATGAGTGTTGGGGAGAATTTTTCCCAGGATTAGCTGTTTTAATCTGAAGTTCTTGCCCTGAACGTTAAAGGGGCCCAAAAAACCTTTCCTCTTCCCCTTTATCCGTTTTGAGAAAGGCCTTGGGTATGGGCCACAATTTTTTCTTTGGGGGGCCCCAAGGTGATGGCTTTGGGGGTTTAAATGTTTAACGACGGTTTGGGAAAAGGGATAAAAATGTTTTGTATCACTGGTGCGATCAAATGGATTGTCTGTTTCCCGTGGCAAGGAAAACGGACAAAACCTTGGCTCATCGCTCGTCAAGTACCCTTTTCTTTGGCCAAAGCGATTTCCCCTTTTCCCTTCTATTTTAAAAATCATTTTTTTTAGCTTCTGCTTTGCACTTTCTCTTTTTTTCCTGAGCTTTTGCCCTTTAATTCCTTCTCTCTGTAGGCACTCTTATTTTGGATTCTCTGATCATGCGGGCCTCTTAGTTTTTTCACCAGGATGGATTCTGGAAAGATGATTGTAGTCCTGACGAAGTTTCGATGAATTTGATGGGCGATTGTCTCCTGTAGTTTAGAGATAGGAGTTCTGCTTTATTTTGGCATTCTGCACCCTGAGTCTCTTTCTTTTCCCCTGATTTCCTTGTTTAACTCCGTAAGGGTTCATCGACATTTGAGTCTTTAGGAAGGGGATAACTTTTCCCAACAAACCCCTTATTCTTTGTGTCTGTATTCAGCCGTGCAAACAGCTTCTTGTTGATCTCGGTCGCCTTTGAGGATTGAAAACCCCACATAAGGGAGGTAACTCATTTCCATCGCTCTTTTCCGGTTATACAGAGCCCTCTTTTATATTTTGAAATTTTTATTTTTCCTTAGTGTCGTTTGAGGAGGTTTTTTGGGCGTACAACTTGGTCGCTGAATGTGGTTCTGTGTCCCGCTCTTCAAAATCTCAGTATCAAGTTTTCTTTGTGTGTTTCGGCATGGGGAAATTTCCAAGCTGTTTTTCGGCCATTTTATTTAAGGGGCACTGTCCCCTTTTAAGAAAACCCCAAATTTTTTATTTGGGGGTGAAAATGCAGCACGGTTCTATGGCCACCAGAAAAAAAAAGATTCCCAGGGGAATTTTTGAATTACGGGGTTTTCAAATCCGGGTGTCCGCGCAACTGAGGTAGTTGCAATGTGTTGTTGCTAGGGGATTTTCTGACTGGGTATGGGCTTTAAGCAACCCCCGGGGGCCGCCCGCATGGGGTTGCGCAGGGCCCCCGGGCCTTTCCGGGGGCCCCCCCCCTGGGTTCGCGAGGGCCCCCGCCCGCATGGCGTTGCGCGAGGGCCGCCGCCCGCATGGCGTTGCGCGAGGGCCGGGCCGCTATTCAGTTTTTAGTTTACCTTTATTAATCTAGTGGAGATTACACATAAATCTGCTGCCGATTTTGGGTTTCTGTAGATGTGTTTATTGCAGATGATTTGGACGGGTCTAGTACTTAGACCAGTAGTGGAGTACGTGAGTCGGCTGCGAACCAATGAGTTATATTCCCAGTATTACCGGAGTGACTGATTTACAATGTCTTATGTATTTATTTCTGCTGCTTTGATGGAGGCCGTTCTCCAAACTGTCAATTAAAACCATAGCAGAGAGTTTGTCACCAAGTAACCGTCATACAGTATAACTGGCTGTTCACTGTCCTTTAGAGCATTGGAAATGGAAATCCTTCAATTTGGCAGCGGGATCTTGTACAGTACTTTGCACTATTTACATTTTGATGCCAGCTCCAAATAAAACATGCTCGTAGTATTACAGCGAGATCCCTATTTGGGCTGATAGTTCTTACAGAGCTATAAAAATGATTGTAACTGCACTTAATTATGTTATTATTATCGCCGCTAATATCGCCTGTCGTATTCCAAGAAAGGGTTCCTGAGCAGCAGAGGGCACATAAAGCTATAACCGAGGACGCTATGGGACATTTAAACGGTAACTAGAGATCTTTATGGATTGAACATGGCACAGCTCGCTAAGCTCAGGTTAATACTATATAATCTTTGTCTCTTGTAAACCTTTTTATTATAGTCATTTTACATTCATATTTACATATGCAACCAATGTCATTGTGAATTGAGTCTGTTAACAAAATTTGGAAACTTTGCACAAAACATCCTAACAATAATCTAAGTATCTCAACACAACTCATACCCTGTTTCCCCGAAAATAAAACAGTGTTTTATATGAATTTTTTTCTCCTAAGGATGAGCTAAGACTTATTTTTTGGGGATGTCTTATCTTTCCACGAACAAGAATTCACGTTTATTGTTGAACAAAAAATGAACATGTATTAATATATTATAGTGATTTCATCACAAACATCAGCATAAGCAGCCAAACTCTGAATTGCATAAAATGTCTTATTTTCAGGGGATGTGTTATTTTTGGGGAAACGGTATAACAAGTAGTTTCTGTAAATTCAGTACAAAGTACCACTTGTAATGGCTATATACAGTGTCAGTGTTAGTACCCATTTACTATTAAAACCTTTTGCAAACGTGATGCGTAGCTGGATACTCGCTTCCGGCAGCATCCTGAGGAAAGTGTGTGATAAGCATCCACCTTCTTCAAATCCCATCTAAGATTTTTTTTTTATGAGGTTCAAGTCAGGCGACTGTGACGGCCAGTGGAGTCTTCTAGGATTTTTTAAAACTTTGGGATATGTTTGTGATCATGTCCTTTTGGAAGGTCCAGTGATGCCCAAGGCATGATGTTTTCTCATAGGATACCCTGATACCTTCAGAGCATTACTGAGCCGCCAGCATGCTTCACTGTGGACATGTTTTTATCAGCGCATGCTTCCTTCTTTCTCCAACACTAATGGATAGCTCCAAAAAAAAGTTCAAATTTTGGTTTCTCACATCACACAACAGAATCCTGCAACCTATATAGCTTCTTTAGATGGTTTTAAAGGGGTTGTCCATAAAAAAAACCAAAAAAATACTGGATTAGGGCTGGCGTGGTGCATACATTTAAAAAAAAAAAAAAATAGCCTGAAACTTACCTAGCTGTCCCCCGACAATCCCCTCCTCCCTTTGACCTTTGGGTTCTTCCAATATGCTGGAGAGGCTTACACTGCATTGTAAGTGAATGGAGCACAAGCTCTCCTCTGTGTTAGGATGAGAACTCGGAAGCCAAGAGGTTTGGATCACTGGGGGACAAGTAAGTATCTGTTTTTTATTCCATTTTCGGACTATCATTCCTACAATGCATTATAACTTTTTTCAATATACAGCCTCTTTAAATGGTAGTCAACTTTTTTTTAATGCTTTTTGGAGTTGCACCTCACTTTGCAAACAGAAACCTCAGCACCCGTTTTAACCAAATCTTGTTGCGGGTTTTTAAAACCTGCCTCCTTAGGAATCTGGTGGCAATGCTTTAGGGTGCTTTCACACGGTGCGGTTATAGCGCGGTTTTGATGCGTTTTTTTGGATGCGTTTTTTTGTGCAACAATGTATAGCATTACTTGTTGCCTTCCTGCACAAAAAACGCATAAAAAAATGCACCAAAACCGTACCGTGTGAAAGCACCCTTACTCCAAAAAAAGCAGCAAGTGTTGCTTATCTTTGAATTTGCAAAGTATGCAACAATCTTAACATTACAACCTCTTCTTTGACTTAGCCATATCTCTTAGGCTGGGTTCACATCATGTTAAAGGGATTGTCTTAATACAAAGATTAGCTTTCAACATGTAGGAATAGGTAATGGGTGACTTTTTAAAAATGCCCCCCAAAGATCTTTATCTGACCTTCCGGGGGACATAATATTTATAGCAAAGTAACAAAAACCGCACACTCAATAAAATATTAAACTAAATAGTAACAGCCCAAACCACAACTTTCTGCCCTACAAACTTAAAACTTTATATCCCTTATATATTAATGTCCACAATGGAGAAGTGACACATTTGCTGTTAAAAGATAGAAAAAATAAGAAAAACTTTTTTTTTTTTATACTATTTTGCCTCATATTAAAATAATAATAATAAAAAGTACCGTTAAAAATGAAGCCTAAGATATCATGGCAAAAAGGCAAAAATATAATACAATAACTGAGCGTAAGAAAGTGTTACGGCGTTAAAACTTGCATGTACCACAGAAAAGGAAAATGGGGCTAGTCAGGAACTGGTTAAAGGGGTTTTGCCACGAAGTAAAATTGACGTGAAAAGTTTAAAAATTAAATAATAAACATTTTCACCATTTGTCATTATTAAAAATTCTGCACCGTTTTTGTTTTAGCTGCTCCTTTAATGATCCATTGTTTACAGCTCTTCTCCAGGGGATACGACCAGTGATGAGAGCTCCTTAGTCCTGGTCGCACATGCTCAGACATCACCTCTCTTCTCAGGCAGCTACTGAGTGTTGAAAGAAGATTGCTGGTTATAAAGGCAGTTTAATTGGAGTGCATTAAAAGCTGTGCCTTCCTGCACAAAAAAAGCATTAAAAAACGCACCAAAAATGCACTGTGTGAAAGCATCCACATAGCGCAGTTTTGGTGCAGTTATAACTGCGCTCCAATTAAACTGTCTTTTATTACCAGCAAGCGCCTGTCACTTATCTAAACTGTTTGGAAAGTGAGTAATGAATTTGTGATCAATGCCCTGCGAAACCAGATGATGAATGTCACATAACTCCAAGCACATTTAAAGGGGATTTGCCAGGACGCAAGTTACTTACCTCCTTATAGCACAGGAAAATTTTGTAAAATCATGCGGTCATGAAACTCGGGCTGAAGGGGAGGGTGACCAGGAGTGAGGAATAAGGGAGCGTCTCAAATTTAACAAAAATTTGACATTGCAACAGTGCAGACACAGCAGACACACCCCTCATACACGCCATTTCTCCCCGTCCCTTGAAAGGCTCTTTTTTTTTTTCCCTGTCATCAAAAAGAAGTGTTTCCCCAAAACTCCCTGCGTTTCTTGGTCATGTCAAAAGTAAACCGGGGAAACAAGGCAGGGGAAAAGAAAGGTTAGCCTGAGTTTTTCACTTTTTGTAATCAAAATATTTAGAAAAGTGATTAAATACCCATTTTGGGGATCCCGCAATTTTAATCGTGGCAAAACACCTTTAAAGGAGGGGAGAGGCAGCCAAGTGTCACATTAACATCAGCATGGTCTGCGTGCTAAATGACCGGCAAGAGAGTATTGCTAAGTCTGCCCCATAGTTGCTCTCTTTTTCACCTTTTCTTTCTCTCTTTCGCCTTCGCTTTTTCTTTCTTCCTCTCTCTAACTTTTCCCCTCTTCTTTTCCCTCTTACACTCTTTCTTTCTCTCTCTCTCTTCTTTCTCTTTTTCCCTTTCCTTTTTCTCTCTTTCTTTCTTTTTTTCTCTCTCTTTCTTCTTTTTTCCTCTCTCTCTTTTTCTTTCTCTTTTTCTATCAGTTTTTCTCTTTTTTTTTTCCTCTCCCTCTCCCCCCCTTTCCCTTTTCTTCCTTTTCTCTCTCTCCTTTCTTTTTTCTTCTTTTTCTTTTTCTTTTTTCTCCTCTTTCCTCTCTCTTTTCCTCTTTTCTCTTTCTTTTTCTCTCTCTTTTTCTCTCTCCTCTTTCCCTCTCTTTTCTCTTACTTTTCTCTCTCTCTTTCTCCTCTCTTTCCCCTTCCCCCCCCTTTTTTTTTTCCTTTTCCCCTCTTCTTTCCCCCCCCCTCTCCCCCTCTCTTTCTTTCTCTCCTCTTTCCTTTTCCTCTTCTCCTTTCTTTTCTCTTTTTTCTTTTTTTTTTTTTTTTTTTTTTTTATTCTTCCTTTTTTCCCCCCTCTTCTCCCCTTCTCTTCTCTAACCTTTTTCCTTTCTTCTCCTTTCCCCTCTTTCTCTTCTCTCTTTTTTTCCTCTCTCCTCTTTCTCTCTCTCTCCTTTCATCAATTCCCCTTTCTACCCCTCCCTCATTCTTTCCTCTTCCCTTTCTTATCCCTTCTTTCTTTTCTTTTTTCCTTCTCCCCTTCCTCTCTCTCTCCCTCTTTTCCTCTCCCCTTCTTTCTTTTTCTTCCCTCCCTTTTTCTCTTTCCCTCTCTTCTTTCTTCCCCCTCCTTCTTTCTACTCTTCTACCTTTTTCTTACTCCTCCTTTCGTCCCTTCCCTTTTTTCCCTTCTCCTCTTTGCATCTTCATTTTTCTTTACTTTAAATTTCCCTCAAAATCTCTTTCAGGGAATAACTTTATTTCACACAAACCTTCCTTCTCCCAATTATTTTTTTGGCACTCCTTAAAATTTCTCTGTTTTTTTTTCCCCAAAAAATTTAAAACTTTCCTTTCAATTTTTCCCCCCCCCCCCCCCCCTTCCCCCCCCCCCCTCTCCCTCCCCCACCTCCCGCCCCCCCCCTCCCGCTCCCCCCCACCGGTCCCCGCCCCCCTCCCCCCCCCCCCCCCCCTTCTCCCCCCCCCGCCCCCCCCCCCCCCCCCCCCCCCCCCCCCCCCCCCCCCCCCCCCCCAAAAAACATTTGGGGTATTATAGCAGAAAAAACCCCATATTTAAAAAATAATGATAATGTCTTTTTTGGACTTTTTCTCCCCAGCCACGATAGGATTTTAGCATGTTGTTTTGCATGTTGATTAATGAAAGTGGATGAACATGTCATTAGGCTCACTGCGGTAAACTTGGAAGCGGTTTTGGGCTCAGAGATGAGTGACGGTATGGTAGGTCAATGGCATGCACAGATCCAGCTTTTGTAGAAGCATTCATATTATTGACTTATCTTGCAGGTTGTCTTATCTGATGCATATCGCACATGCATTGTCATTTGAGGATCATCTGAAAGCTGCAGGTTACTAATATTTGGACAGCTCTGTTTCTCATAAAGATGTAACCTAAGCACTTGGTGATTGTTGCATGGGCTTGGTTACCTAAGTTACTATTATACTCTACCAAGTTTCCCAACGGCTAGATGAAAGGGTATTCATTTTGGGGGAAATTACATGGTCCAACAAAAAAAACAAAAACAAATGAGAAACTTCTGTTCCCCAGATGGACAAATAGGATGAATGAAAAAAGAGGGTGGAGTACAAATGCTAAAAGAAGAAAAGACCAAAAACAGATAAAATCCAACCATTAATGGTAACATAATGTTTCAGGCAAATCTGCCCTTAGTTTTAGCCCTTAATCAAAGCCAGGGGCATATCTACCCTAAATCATCCATGTCCCTTAGCTATGATTAAGGGCAGATATACCTGAAGCCAGTAAGTATTAACACTTTTGTCTGTCTTATATAGATGGAAGAAGGGTTAAAACTTACTGGCTGCAGGTATATCTGCCCTTAAAGGGAATGTGTCATCAAAAAATGAGTTTAAGTTCCATTTTTATGTTAAACACATTTTTAGGAATTTTTGGTTGTTTTTATTTTTTTTATTTTTCATATCACTTTCAATAAATTTTTTAATAATTTTTTAAGTCTTGCAGTTTTCACTTTTTGGGCCCCTAGGCCTTGTTTACACTGCTTTAACAGCAGTCAGAGAGATGCTTTACAGTAGCTTCATGCACATAGGAGACTTAAGACTGACTCAGTCCCATTCACTTCTATAGGAGAGTTTTCGAGGCATGCTGTGTGACCTGGGAAGAAATCAGTGTGCAGGGAAGTGAAAGGGTGAACTGTGACCATCTCCTCTTGTGACTGGTGGATCCTGTGTTATCTATTCACATTGGTGTCTCCTTTCAGTTTGACCCTCTTTGTGCTGATAATGACAGACCACTGAGAACCTTTCTCTACAGAACAGGAAGTGTTAGACTATTATTAGGCTTAGTGGCCAAAGTGAAAACTGCAGGATTTACGAACTATTGCAAAATATTGTAAGTGATATAGAAAATTAAAAAAAATATAGCCAAAAATTCTTAAAAAATGTGTTGAACATAAAAATGTGAGTTAAACAATAAGTCATTTTGGATGACACATTCCCTTTAATCATAAGCAAAGGGCCATGTATGATTAAGGGGTGAACTGCCTTTACTTTGATTAGAGGCTACACAACACCTATAACAATTGTAAGGGCTAATAATAACCATAAACTAGATGAAGCAAACTAATCAAACAGATAACGCCTATCACAAAGTAAAACCAAATACAGGCATTACCCGACCTACATCTTTCCGACTTACATTAGTCTCCTAGTTACAAATGGAGACTTATGTGGCGTGGCTCAGCATGCTGGCATCACACACTGAGTCACACCCCATAATAATGTCGGAACGTCACAAGCCCCCCCTTTTGCCCAGGGGCTCTTCCCCAAAGGGGCAAACTTCTTTCCCTTCCTCTGCCCCCCTACGTGCGGGGAAATCCTCTTCGGGCCGGCACAACACTTCCCCACACCGCCTTGTCTTGCGTGTGGTCCCCGTACTTTAATCTGTTTTACTGCTCCCGTTCCTCTGCAACCTTCCTGGAAACTTCCAATGTAAAATATAGTACTGTATTAGCACCCATTCAATTAGTACATATGTGGCAAGCTGACATTTGGAGTTGTGAAACTACAAGCCTCAGCTTGCCACACCACACATGTACACATGTTTAAAATGTACTGCTATGGGATTTCTGGGACTTGTATTCCCTGTTCCCCAGCTGCTAGTGTGCAGCATGCCAAAGGAGCACATGAGAATGAAGGAGGTTGAAATCTTCTAAAAAAGGGAGCAAAACAAAGTAAAAAAAGGTGTTAAAACCCTTCCCACATTATCCAAAACAATTATTTTTTTTTGAGAGTTGCATGAGAAAAAAAAACTGTTCCCACTGACTACAAATCAACTTAAAGGGGTTTCTCACTACAATTTATTCATCTTACTGTTTTCTTGGTTTCTTTAAATTCAAGGGGTTTTTACGGGCTTCCCTAGGCTGCGTAGAAAATCAGGTCTGTGCTTTAGCAACCAGTGCTGGACCCTTCATGAGGATTGAACAGGTCTGTAGCCATGCGACCGGGGACTGATGCACCCAATACAGAGGGGATATCTCGAATACGTAGGACACTGTTAATGGACATAATTGCAAAGTGATTGTTTTGGCAAATCTTTAACATAAAAAGCAACCCTTGTATGAGCAACTGCTTTAAGAAAAAACCCCTTTTAAGAACAAACTTAGTCACTATACTGTTTGTAACCTGGGGACTGCCTATATAAAAAAAAAAAAAAAGTACTATTTGATAGACAATTATGTAAACACCAAAAAAAGAAAAAACATTAAAAAATGGCAACTATACTACTGTAAAGAGCGTGCTCCAAAGTTCTCCACTCACCGATCATACCCCGTAACATAGCAGAAGAAATTAAATTTTTCTCAGAAAAGCATAAAAAAAAAGTATAATTTTTAAAAGAAAATTTCTATATAATATGTAATTAGTAAGAGATGAAGCGCGGACAAAACGCGTGTTTGGGTGCGTGCTCCTTCTTTCACCCCCCTTGTTCCTTTTGACTGCGTATTACTAATTACAATTATATTTATTATTTTTATTTACTTTTTGTTTAGTATCCCTTCTGAGCTGTATAATAATTTTTGCTATGTTATGGGGTATTGTATATCAGTGAACTTTGGGGCACGCTCGTTACGAAAATTTAGTTCCCATTTTTTCTTTGGTTGACTTTTTATGTGTTTGCATAATTGTCAATAAAGTAATACATTTTTTAATATTTATATGGTGTTCTTTTGTGATAGGTGTTATTTGATGAGCGGCTGTAATTAAGGGCAGATTTGTCTTAAAACATGTCAGCATTAATGATTGTATTCTATCTGTGATTGGTTTTATGAAGTCTGAACAGTAAAATCCGTTTTAAAGGGGTTTTCTTTTTACAGGAAGTTTCAACATAAGGAGGGTTAAACGAAGACTTTTTCTAAATAATTGGTAAATAATTTTACTTTAGTCATGAGATAAGAGTTTTTTTTAGGTCTCTAAAGTGCACAAAGGTTTGATGGTTCCCGATACCAGACAGACGTCTTTTATCTGTTTTGGAAGCACGGACGTTGTTATTGATTGCAGGAAGTGAATAAACCCCACTGATGGACTGTGATCCAACAAAATTAATTTTTTCTCAGGATAGCTCACTAAATAAAAGGGACTTGTGTGTGGGGATAAAAGCATGGCTGATCTTAATTTTGTTTCAGCTAACAATTTTTACCCTGTAGGTAAGGCTCCCTAGAAGTTAAAAAACTAATCATTGTTTGAAAACCCCCCACAACCGAGAGAAGAGCAAATGCAAAAATGCTAAAATCAGTGAAAAAAACCTTTAAGGGCGCATGTTGAAATTGTGGGAAGCAATTTTGTCTACAGCATGATCCGGGTTCAAACCCACCCAAAAACAAAAGTGTGAGGAGTTTGTATTTTCTCCCCCTGTTTGTGTGGGTTTTTTGCAGGGGAATCCGTTTCCCCTTTTAACTCCCGAAAACATACGGAAGGTTTTAATCTGAGTTTTTGGAGTGATCCCCTTTGGGGGGAGGGCCCATGTGAATGCATCTTGTACACACTGTGGAATATAATGGGCTTATAAAGAATTAAAATTTAAAAAGGGGGCTGAAAGGGTTTTTTTTTTTTTTTTTTTTTTTTTTTTTAAAAAATCATAAAAAAAATATGACAAAAAGGAACTTTTTTTTTATAGACTTTCTTCAGACATATCCTAAAGGAATATTGTCACCATATAATGTTATGCGTATGCCCCCGGGAATGCCTAAGATTGTTTGGAGAAAGGGGCAGCTCTGGACCCTTGCCAAAAGTTTTTGCAGGGGGAAAATGGCGATGGATGTGCCCTTCCCAAATGCCACATTTCCCTTGATTTGCTGTCACTTTCTATGGTGGGAAATGTCTTTTCGGCCCCAGTGGGTCTCTACTTTGCGTGAACGCTGTACAGTGAGAGGTTATTTGTAAAAACCCTTTAAAAAATGCACCTATTCTACCAGCAAAGTAAAAAGGGTCTTACTCGGGTTTAAGTGCGGTTTTCTCTTCCCCCAAAAATGCGCAGGCACCTGGGTATTGTCCAGGATTGAGGAAACATGGCTGCTCTCTTCTTACGTTTAGATGCAACCAGTGGCTTTTTGATGCATAAACCACACGTTTTACGCATCAAAAATGCTTCTTCATTGGTAATGCCCACTGCAGTCCATATATTTTTTTTTAGAGGTGGAACCCACACCAGTGAGACATTAATGGCATACCCTGTTTCCCCAAAAATAAGACATAGTGCATTTTTAGTTATACAATTCAGAGTTTGGCTGCTTATGCTGATGTTAGTGATGAAATCACTACAGTATATTAAAACATGTTGAGTTTTGTTCAGCAATAAATGTGAATTATTGTTTAAAGAAAAAAAAAAAAACAACCCCAAAAAAAATCTTAGCTGTCTTTAGGAGCAAAAATTTAAAATAAACAATGTCTTTTTTTTCGGGGGAAACAGGGTACCCCCTATCAAAAGGGCCTTCAAGGCCCTATACTATTTAAAAACCCTCTAAAGTGAGACATCCCTTTTTTTAATTTTTGCACCAAAAATAGGGGGCAAACAAATAACGTTCATTGGTCAAACATGCATAAAGGAGAGAGTTGCTGCGGGAAACCTTCTTCGGCCCCCACATTTTGGCAGGGGGTTTTTTTCTAGGTTTATTGCCCAAAAAAAGGGCCCATATTCGCATTGACAAAAGCAAAAACAGGGGTGAAAAATTTTTTAAAAGCGACACGGTCAGTTGAGGTCTAGGATATCTGGGCGAACTGGGGGTTTGGGGCAGCGGGGTTCCGGGAATCCTTCAAATGGGGTCCACCCTTGTCCTTTGTTAAACCGGGGTTTAAACTTTGGCTTGCCGTTAGGGACGGGGGATACAATTGTACTTTAATGACTCCTCTTTTTTCCGCCTAAAGAGCTTCCATGAAAAAAAAAAAGACTGAAATAAAAAACTTGCTTTTGGCCCCCGGCAAATTGGGGAAAAAATGTTTTTTTGCTTTAAAGGGAATTTATTGGGAAGAAATACAATCTGCTGTTATTGAGTTGAGCCACAACAAATCAAACGCCCAAAAAAAATTTTGCAAAAAGGGGCCGGGGCCCTGAAAGCTTCCATGCGCCTTTTTTTTTTTTTTTTTTTTTTTTTTTTTTGACTTGGTTAAAAAGGACAAAACTCTTCAATAACTAACATTTTTTTTTTTCTTTTGGGGGCCTAGAAATGTTGCCCTTTTTAAATTCGGGGAAATTTTGAGTGCTGCCCGACCCCCAAAATCCCCCCCCTTTTTTTTCTGGGAAAGTTTCTAAAATTGAGGGTTGGTTGATCACATGTTTTCTTCATTTTTCTTTAAAATTCATTTCTTTATAAATCTGTATGCAGAAAAACAATTAAATTTTTTTGGTGGGCATTCATGGTTGGTTCGCATGTGTTCAAAAATGTTCAAAAATTTTTGTCTTTTTTTTTTCCCCATGAACAGAAGCAAACCCAAAAACAGCAATGTATTTGTTTTTTTTTTTTGGGCCTCCATCCCCAAAAAGCAAATTTAAAATTTGGGGAGAAAACCCCCAATTTAAAGGTTCCCATGAAATATATTTTTATCTAACCCCAATGTATTTTGCGGTTTTTTTTCTGGTGAAAAAATTTTAAGGGTCCAAAAATATTTCAGCTGAAAATTATACCAGGACTCTGCGGGAAAGGGGAAACAAGTCGGGTTGGAGTTTTATTTTTTCAAGCCTTTTAAATAGGCAATTTTTTGGGGGGTTTTGGCTCAGGAACGCAATGGGTTCCTCGCAGTTTAAAATTCCTCGTTTGGGGCGGGCTTTTCCACCCATTACATAACCTTAAGGGAAAACCCCCCAGTTCCCAACTTGACAAAAAAGAAACGAATCCTTGTCATAAAACAGCCATTCTTCAGCATGTTATCTTAGAGGTCTACAATGTACTGTTCTCCTGTTATTTCCTTTCCCGGGAAAATTTTGAAAACTTTTTCCCGCCTAGATGTTCTTTTTTCTTCTTGATTATTTGGGGATTTCCTACAAATTGTCCACTGAGTATTGAAAGTGTCAAGCTGGGTTCACAAACTCTGGCAGCCAATACCGACAAAACTGTGCCTGGGTTTGGCCCCCAAAGTTTTCACATTTTGCCAGGATATCAACAGTTTCACTTTCAAAAAGTGCCGGGTCGTTGGAACTGCATGTTGGGGGGAAATTTTTTTGCAGGGTAGCTATCAGAAACCAGGGAGTATTTTTAAATATATTTTGTGTTAAAATTATTATGACTACCAGCTAATATCCAAGTAAACTGCACAGGGGGTAAAGCAAAACGTTTCTTCCTTGAGTCCCCCCAGCTTTGGTTGGCGCCCTTTCTTTTCCTCTAGAGGGGATTCGGCTTTTTACCCCACTGAACAAACTGGAGGCCCACGGGGCCCCCTTTGTTCAGCTTATGCCCCCCTCCCCAATAAAAGATGTTTGATAAATGAGGGATGGCCTTAGGGTTTGTGGTAAATTTCATCTAGCACTGGGGTCCCCAATTTCCGGGTCCTCAAAAACCCAAACCAAACAGGTCGGGTTTTTTCGGTTTTTCCTCAGCATTGAAAACAAGGTAAATACCCTTTTTGTCAGTGCATTTTTTTGTGGGAACCCCTAAAACCCTAAAACCTGTTGGAGGGGCATGGGGAAAGGGGGAATTTTGGGGAAAAACTTACCCTAGCACAAGGGCCCCACCTGAAGTAAAGGGTTATAAAGGGTCTGACATGACATTTGGGGTTGCCCTCTCCCCCCGCCCCTTATGGGTCCCGGGAAAAATTGTTGCATTTATCTCTGGTCGGGCGGGCATTGTTTAAAAGGGAAGCGGTCATCAGTGTGTGAGAAAGCAAAAAGCCCGCCCACTTTTTAAAACTTTCTGTCACCCTTTTCAACCGTTTATGACACTCTGGGGCCCCCTGAGCTCGGGGGCCACTTCTGTCCGAGAGCCCCCCTGCAAAAAACCCTTTTGAAAAGGAAATTAAAAACGGCTTATAAAATTGTAAGATGTTTGGTCTCTTTGAAGTAAAAATTTTGAAAAAGCATGATGAGGGGGTAAAAATTTGCAATTCAGATTGGCCCCCTAAATTTATTGGGCTTTTCAGGGATAAACACCTGGGGGAATTTTGAAATTAAAAGGATTTGGGTCTCACTACAGGCTTCACCCCTTACTTAAATTTTTTTTTTGGCAGAAAAAGGTTTTTTTAATTCAGGGGCGTGCTTTTTGTCTGCCTTTCTCCTCTCTTTTTCCCCCCTTCCCCTCAGCCACAGACCCTTTTCCTCCTCTGACTCAGAAACTTCTATACAAAGGGGGTGAGGGGGTTTTGCTGCCGGGTTTTTAACCCTGTGTGTGCCTGCCTGGGTTTTCTGCTAAACTGCTAAATTTCAGTGCACAGGGGTAAGGAACGGGGCAGGGGAGGGGCTGATCAGAGTGTGAAAAGGTCTGTGAAGCGGGAAATTGCTAATACGGGACGGGGGGGATGCAAGTTTTCCTTTTAACCCCCTGCTTAGCATAAAAAATTCCTCCAGGACATCTAACCCAAACAACAAAAAAAACCCTGTCAGAACAGACACGGGTCACTTTGAAGTTTTGTTATATAATCCCCGAGTGCCCACTAATCCCGGGGAAGAGAAAGGGGGAAAAGGGCCCCTTTAACTTTCCCCCCTGACCCTTTTTTTATATTAGTATGTAAAAAACCTCCACATACACATCGATTTAGAAAACACATTTTTCCCACTACGGGTCACATCTCTGACCACAGGATCAGCCCCCACCTCCCCTCTAAATCTGTGTAAAGAGAAAGGAGGGGGAAAGGCCCCACACGGGGTTTTAACCCAACACAGAAGCCGTCCCCCTCCCTTTCCCTACAGAAGCAAACTGGGGCGGGAGGGGTTCTGTGCCCCGCCCTTTGTATTGAAAAGGGTTTATGAAATCTTTAGCATGACGCCATGAGAAAAAAAATTCAAAAAGGTCGGCGCTATAGGATTTCAGGACTGATGAACTACACAACCGGAAACCCTAAAAATCAGTGGGAAACCATTTGTAATGAACAAAATTTTTGCAAAGCTGTTTTGGTTTTTTAAAGATTTTTTTAATTTAAAACCCCAATCATTGAAAGCGGAGAAAACCCCCTTTTAAAGCCCCCTTGTTAAGATCAGCAGGTTGTGAAAAAAGTACCGAAACACTAAACCAGGGGTGACACGTGCATTCTAAATTTAAAGGGAGATGGTCTTTTTTTAGTTTATTGAAAAAAAAAGTAAAAATGTTTATGTGCATCCTGACATTTCAACCAAAAACCCAAATACCCCTAACTTTTTTGCCCGGTGTGGTTTTTACATGTATGTAAAACATGCACAAAAAACAGTGGGGAAAAAAAATGAAATTTGATACACTGGTGATTTTGTAAGCTTTGCCCGCTTCAAATAATTGACACGTCAACTGTGAGAGACAGAATCTAAAAAAAATCAAGAAAATCCCATTGTATGATTTTTAAATAATTCATTTGCATTTTATTGCATGAAATAAGTATTTGATCACCTACCAACCAGCAAAAATTTCGGGACCAAGCCCTGAAATTTTTTTCTTGGGGAAAAAACCCCCCTTTCTCTCATTCCTGTATAAAAGAACCCTGTTCCCACAATCAGCACATTTCCAAAACATCCCCCACCAGGCCAGACCCAAAAGGGCGGTCTAAGGGCCCCAGGGAAAAAATTTGTAGACCTGCACAAGGCGGGGGTGGGCCTAAAAGGAAACAAAAGGCAAACAGCTTGGTGGGGAAGGCAAAGGTTGGGGGCAATTATTAAAAGAAGGAAAAAAATTGCAAAAACTGTCGGTCTTTCTGGGTTCGGGGGGGTTTACATGCAAAATTTTGCCTGGGGGGGTTAGGATGATTCCAAAAAGGGTTTCAGGAATCCCCCCCAGAACTATACAGGAGGACCTGAATAAAAGTTGAAGTTCGAAATTAAACATCTGGATTATCCAGAAGAGCGGGGGCGAAGGGAAATTGGTGGTAGTGAGACCAAAAAAGAACTTTTTGGAATAAAACTCCACTTGCCGTTTTCCGGAGGAAGAAGGGGGAAAGAGTACAACCCCAAGAACATTTTTCCCAACGGGAAAGCATGGGGGTGGAAAACATCAATTTTTGGGGGTGTTTTTCGCAAAGAGGAAAAGGACGATTTCCCCACGTTTTTAAAGGGGACGATGGTTTTTTTGACCAACAACCTCCTTCCCTCAGTAAGATGGGTCGTGGCCGGGTCTTCCAAAACACACAGCCAGGGCAAGCCACAGCAAGGAGTGGCTCCGTAAGAAGCATTTCAAGGCTCTGTTGTGGCCTAGCCAGTCTCCAGACATGAACCCAATCGAAAATATTTGGAGGGTGCTAAACTCAATGTAGCCCAGCGACAGCTCTAAACTTGAGAGATCAGGAGGAGATTGAAAGGGAGGAGGGGCAAAAATACCTGTTTGCAGTGTATGGGTTTGTTTGGTTTGGGAAATTTGGTTTGTAATGGGTTTTGTACCAAAAATTGGTTTGTTTTTTTTTGTTTAAAAATTTTTTGTAAAAAAAATTAAATTAAAAATTTAATTGTGTTTTTTGGTTTTTTTTGTTTGTTTTAAGTTTTTGGGTTTAAAAATTTTTTTTTGGGGGTGAGGATAGTTTTGGTTGTTAAAATTTTTAATTTTTTATATATGTGGTGTTTGTTTTATGTGTGTGGTGTGTTATGTGTGTGTTTTTGTGGTTTAAAATGTGTGTTGGTGGTAATAAATTTTGTGTGTGGGGGGAAAAATTTTTTGTGTGTGTTTTTTTTTGTGTGTGTTTATATGTGTGTGTGTGGTTTTTTTGTGTGTGGTGTTTTTTTTTGTGTTGTTTTTTTTTTGTGTGTGTATATTTGTGTGTGTGTTTATATGTGTGTGTGGGTGTGTTTTATTTGTTTTGTGTGTTTTATATTGTGGTGTGTGGTTATGTGTTTTGTGTTTTGTGTGTGTTATGTGTGTGTGGGGTTTGTGTTTTGTGTATTTGTGGGGTGTGTGTATTTATGTGTGTGTGTGGGGTATATTTTGTGTGGTTTGGGGTGTGGTATATGTGTGTTGGTGTGTATATATGTTTGTGTGGTTTTTTTTTATATTATATATTAATATATTATAAAATATTACAAAAACAAATTTGGAAGATTTGAGAAAATTTCCCAAAAATATATAGGAACCTATCAAAAACCTTACCCAGAGCTGAAGTTCGCCAATGAACATCCGCTTTATCCAGAGGAGGCAAAGGGAGAAAAATTTAAATGGGGACCAAAATAAAAACCTTTTTTTATATATATATACACACACGTATATATGTACACACACTATGTAAAAGATTGAGGTGTGATGGCTCGTCACGCTCTGACATTATCCCAGAGGAGTCTTATTCAGCCGTTATGCCACCCACGTTTTTCTGCTTCTCAGTTAACTTTGACATGATCTGCTTCCTGTTATGGCTGTAATGAGCTCCCTGCTTTTCACATTGCATCGCACATTTACAGACTCTATTATTTCCGTTTCTTCACTTTCTTACAAAAAAGATGGGTTTCTAATCCAAACAGCACTGTAATTAAACGGTTAAAAATAACCCTGGCTGCAGTCGTTATTAAAGCAGATTTTTGCTGCGGATTTTAGATATATTTTACATTTTTTTCTTTTAGATTTAAGTTTTTAAAACCCTTTTCTAAAACCCCGCCTACAAAAATTTTTTTTTGAAAATCTTTTATAGGTATTTTTAGATTTTTATTTTAAAGGGGCCCCAAATTTTTCCAGAGTGCTGTATATTCGAGGGGGGAGGGGGTTACATACCATAAAAAGGAAAACCAAACAAAGTACAATTTCAAAAAATTAAATCACTAATAAAATGATACAGGAGAGAGAAAAGGGCCCTGGGCCCCCAAAAGTTAAAAATCTATAAGGAAAAAAAGATTTAGGACAGGGAAAGGGGGGGGCAGACATTTTTTTTGGGGTAGCACAGTGAAAAGCAGGGGTTTTTGTAGGTTATAAGCTATCCTTTAGAATGGGGGTTTTTAGGTTGCCTTTTAACAGTGAAGGTGGAGGAGGGTTTTGATTGTGTTAGGCAGGGTTTTCCTATTATTTTTGGGGGAAACCGGAAAAATTTGAGGAAGGTTTTGTTTGGAGCTGCAAAGGGGGAAAAAGAGAAGAAAGTCCTGTGAGGAGGGGGGAGATTGCAAGGGGGGGGTATCTTTGGGGAGGTGAAAAGGGGGGGAGAGGGTTTTGGAGGCCTTGTAGGGTCATGGTTGGGAACTTGAAATGAAAATTTAAATAGGCAGTGGGAAGCCAGTGGAAGGGAAAGGCAGGGGGGGAAAAGGGAGGGAAATGTAGCGAGGAGAGAGGTGGAAAAAGACGGGGAGCAGAGTTGAGGATGGTTTAACGGGGGAGCGAAGGGAAAAAGGGAGGCCCAGAAAGGATGTTCAGTAGTCTAGGTAAGTGATGACGAGAAAAACCCTTTTTGCAAATTTTTGTTTTCACTTTTTTCCCCAGTGGGCGCCCAATAGGAACATGCCATTTTGTAGCTATGTTGGAGGGTAAATTGGTTATTTTGTTGGATATATTAAAATTCAGAAGTAAAGGAGATTGGAAATTAACATTTTTATTACTACTTCTATTATTTACTGTTTTAGTACGTTATTAACCCCTCATCTCCCTGAAAGCTGAAAGTTTTTTTTTTTATCACGAGTGTTAAAAAATTCTAATAATTTTTGCAAGCCCCCTTCCCTTTAAAAGGACATTTTTTCTGTGGGGTGTTTTTGGCATTTAATGCATCGTCCCCTTTTAAATTTTCTAGATTTATCAAAAATTCATTTGGAGACCCTGAAAACATGGCATAGTCCAAGTTAGCCAAAACCCATACAGATATATAGTTTAATTTGGTTATAGCTAAATTGTTCCTAAAACACCCAAAAAAAATCTCAGGTGTCAGTGACTCCTTCAGTAATGCCATAATCATTTTGGATGACTATGAAACCATTTATCACAAATAAACGACATTGATCTATTGCTTGGTACACCCCTGGTATGATTGAAGTAGGTCTACCATCTGAAAATGCTTTCCTATGTAAAGGGGCTTATTATCGCTTTTGGTCTACATATTTTCTTTTCAGTTTGGCTAATTGGAGCGCCTAGGGAACTAAAATGAAATTTTTGTTTGACATGAAGGAAATAATTATTTCATCCCTTGCGTGTGAAAAGTCTTATGTTTGGGGGAGGTTAATTTTAAATTAGAAAAAATATCCAAAAAACAAATTTAGAAATCTATTGTATAAAAATTTTATAATATTATATGCATTTTGCATAGAAATAAGTATTTGATCCCTCGGCAAACAAGACTTAAAAACCGGTGCAAAAAAACCCCTTTTGGTTGATGATGAGGTTTGCGCACATGTCAAGGACGAATTTTATCCACTCCTCTTGCAGCTCATCTCTAAATCATTAAGATTTTTAGGGAAAATCGGACTTTAACTCCCTCCCTAAGTTTTCTATGGGGTTTAGGTCGGAGACTGGCTAGGCACTCCATACCTTAAAGTGCTTTTTTTTGAACCACCCTTTTTTGCCTTCTGTATGTTGTGGGGTTTTTTCTTGTGGAAGACCCAGCCCTGACCATTTTTAATGTTTCCCGGTGGGGGGGGCGTTTGTCACTCAGGATTTTTCGGAACATGGTCCCCATGTTCCCTCCATGATGCGGGGGGAATCCCGTGCCCTTAGCAAAAAAACACCCCAAAACATAAATTTTTTTCCCCTCCATGCTTGAAAATGGGGACGATGTTTTTGGGCATGGGCAGCTTTTTCTTCCTCCAAAAAACGGCGAGTTAGTTAAGCCCCAAAAGCTAATATTTGTCTCATTGTCACACACCCTTTTCCCCCTCACTCACAGGATCATCCCCGGTCTTCGTTGGCAAACTTTAGAGGGCCTGCACTGTGCCTTTTTGAGCAGGGGGAACTTGCGGGGACTCGGGTTTTAAACCCTTAGGCATAAAAGTGTTACAATAGTTTTC
>JAODAL010048980.1:0-28538 GCA_025379985.1 Phyllomedusa bahiana
TTGCAGCATATGCTTTTCTCGCGGGAAATGCGCCCCATAATTACGGTAATCCATAGCTCTCAGAGAACTAGGATTATCCTCCTCTCCCGCCATAAAATACATCTACTGTAGCGCGGGGAGATAATGAAATTCATTACATGAGCGTTTACGCCCCGCAAGTAATGATGTCTATTGCGCCCCCCCCCCCCCCCCCCCGCGCGCCTCAGGAGAACACCAACCCCAATTTCGCCCTGCGATTGCGGTGCTTTACTGAAAGCGCGAAATTTTGCTGTGTGGAACTCCCCAAATTTGGGAAAATGGAATTTGGGTTTTCGGGCCCCCCAAAATGCACCAAATGCAAAATAAAGTTTAAAAAGGGGTTTTTCCCCGATTCATTCATACCTCCTGTATCCAGTCTTCAGCCTGTGTTCAGAAGGGGGAGGGTTTGGGGGAATTTTTTTGAATTGCATATCATTGACCCGCGGATGACAACCAGCCTTTCCTTTTTATCAAAGAAAGGTTGTATATGTATAGAACTGTAAACAGCTACATTGTAACTTAGAGGTAAAACTTTTGCCTCCAGGCACAAAGGTTCTTGGGTCACATTCCTGCAGGAACTAACCCTGTGGATTTTATTTCTCTTTATCAATGCACAGACCAGATTGAGGTTTCTGTTTTGTATTCATTTGCACCGTTTGATTAATTACTAAGAAGTAACGGACAATAGAAAGACGCACCGGGGGTTTGAACATCGTATGCCGAAGGAGAAGGATTCTGCCAAGACTGAACTCACACCCGGGGTGTATCCCCTGGGACAGCTGAAAAACAATGGTCACAAAAGGGCAGCTAAAACAAAAACGGGGCAAAATTTTTTATAATGATGAAAAAATGTTTATTTTAAATTTTCCCTTTTTCCCCCGTCAATTTTACTTTCGTGGCAAAAACCCCTTTAAAAGAAAATTAAGTAAAAAGGGCTGAAATCACTTTTATTTCTAAAAACAAAAATTTTTTTTGGGGCCCCGAATTGTAACATACGGCTATTTTTTTAAACTGTCAAAATTTAAATAAATTAGAATACAGGCAGTATTGATAAATCTGGTGCAGGTTTAG
Organism: Phyllomedusa bahiana; assembly: GCA_025379985.1. Taxonomy (NCBI): domain Eukaryota; kingdom Metazoa; phylum Chordata; class Amphibia; order Anura; family Hylidae; genus Phyllomedusa; species Phyllomedusa bahiana. The sequence goes on from JAODAL010048980.1 coordinate 1,090, forward strand.
ACTGTCCAGTCTAACTTTACACCTTGTATTAGTTGGTTTATTTTATGATAATAATTGCGCCAAAGCTACGCCCCTTTCTATGAAACCACATCCCTTTCCCGAGGTCACGCCCCTTTTGCCAGACAAAGTGCAGAAACGTCTAGAAAGGGCCTAACACACAAATATGGTGTAAAGCATGTGCAGAAGTATTTGTTGGTGCAAACTGCACCAGAATTCAGACGCAGTTGCCTTAATAAATGTGACCTATTGGGCCACGTATATCAAAACTGTCCACGGTAAGGGCTTGTTCACACAACGGATCTAACAATTGTCATTGCGTTCAATGGCAAAAGCGCATCGCTGTTCTCATGGGAGATCGGCGATGCGCTTTTGAGAGCTCTCCTGCACTGCGCTTTTCGCATCCGCTTTAAGAATTGCCCATGTCAATTTCTTATTGCGGTTACGAAGTGAAAGCCATAGGAATATGGAGTGCGCTTTTGGCACCTGTCCAAAAGCGCTACACACTCTGGGTACGTATCAGCGGCGCTTTGCATCCTGAAAGCGGATGCGAAAAGTGCAGTTGGCGGCCGGACGGGGTATCGGCGGCTGGACAGGTGAGGTGCTGCAGGGGATGGATGGATGGGTGTTGAGGTGCTGCAGGGGGATAGATGGCTGGGCGGCGCAGGCAGTTAGGGAGATATGAAAGAGAAAGAAAGATCGATCCGGAAACCGCAAGTCGAAAAGCATACAATACGGATCCAAATAAAGTATCAACTGTTGCGTTTTTTTGGATCCGCTTTTCACTCCTCAAAAACGTCTTGTGAACAAGCCCTAAGAAGGTCTTTGTTGTCCATAATAACCAGAGCTCAGCTTTCATTTGTAAACTAAGTTGAGCGCTAATTAGTTGCTCTGGACAAAAGACTCCGTGGAGCTGGATGAGGCGAGTAAACGCTCTGTTCACCCTTACCCACATTTGTCGCCGATGGAATTACAATGCCGTGCTCACGCCGGACGGCAAGGCGCCCTTCCCGGCCCCAAAAATGATCAGCAACTCAACTATTGTGACAGCTATTTACTAAGCAAATCGTTTTATCAAGTGGTTCAGCTTATCAACTGTTTATCAGCAAATTCTGCAGAATTGGTCTTCTGTCAGGGACCGTACCAATCAAACACACAGCAGATCTCTGCATGACCTTTCACCGGGCCCCTTCCCCTACTTACCAACCTGCCTCCAAACTCCAGCTATGCCACGGTCACAGTGACAAAAAGCTTAGTAAAATAAACATGGCTGTGTACGTGTTCAAATATGGCCGAGAACAATCCATGTGGTGACAGGTCACAAATCAGCTTCAAGCGCCATCTAGCCACCATAGCGGGAAGCCAACGGAGACTGAACTAGAGACCTGTAGACATAACTTGTATACCGTGTTACAGGTGTCCCATAAGGGTTGACGAAAACAGATTTAAAAAAAAAAATAACGCATATGTATATATTGTGTTATATCTTTTCATGGGACAACACTGAAGATATGACACTTGGATACAATGTAATGTAGTCAGTATACAGCAGTGTATAAGTGTAAATTTGGTGTGTCCTAAAAATAATGCAGCACACAGCCATCAATGTCTAAACCTCTGGCAACAAGACACTCCTAAGTGAAAATGGACAAGTTGTGCCAAGTTTGACATTTTCCCTCCACAGTGTCGTTTGACTCATTAGTGTGACAAAGTCTAAGGTGTGAATGGGGAGCAGGTGTGTTAAATTTGGTGTGAACAATCTCATACTCTCATATATTGGTCACTGGAGGTTCAACATGGCACCTCATGACAAACACCTATCTGCACATGCTCAGCATCCTATCCAGAAATTGTCTTTTCAAAATAGATGTACGAGTGCTGCCAGCATTGCTGTAGAGGCGAAATTGGTGGTGGGGCATCAGACCATATGCCCCACACATTGCATCAAATTGGTCTGCATGGCTGACGTCCCAGAAAGATGCCTCTTCTAAAATAATACACAAGAAAGCCCACAGTCTGCTAAAGATAAACAGACTAAGGACATGGATTACTGGAACCATGTCCTGCGCTCTGATGAGACCAAGATAAACTTACTTGGTTCAGATGGCGTCAAGCGTGTTTGAAGGCAACCAGGTGAGAAGTGGAGGTGGGAATGTCATGGTTTGGTGCTGCGTGAGTGCTGCCGGCTGTGGGAAGCTATGGTACATTGAGGGAACTATGAATGTCAACATGTAGTGTGACATACTGAAGCAGAGCATGATTCCCTCCCTTCAGAAACTGGGCTGCAGGGTAGTATTTCAGCACGATAACGACCCCAAACACACCTCCAAGATGACCACTGCCTTGATAAAGAAAATGAGGGTAAAGGTGCTGGACTGGTCAAGTATGTCTCCAGATCTAAACTCTGTTTGAGGATGACTTACAGATGCTCAATAGACAGTGGAGGAGCGCAAGGTCTCTAACATCCACCATCTCCTTGATGTTGTCATGGAGGAGTGGAAGTGGATTCCTGTAGCTGCAACATGTGAAGCTCCAGTTAACTTCATGCCCAAGAGACACCAATATTGACAGTTCGGGCACAATTTGTCCATTTTCACTTTGGAGCGTACTTTTGTTGCCAGTGGTATAGACATTGATGGCTGTGTGCCGAGTTATTTTGAGGGCACACACAAACAACTAGCAACTATTACATGGATTTTCCTTCTTTTATAAATTCATTGGTTTTTGTTTTATACATAATTTTTTAAAGTTCCCCTTAGTACACCACTTCCTGGCTTGTCTCTGTGACTTACTCTGTGAGCTTGGATATCACAGTAAATATAGGATTGCTTGACTGTTTTCTTCCAGGCTGAATATGGCCTAAGACTATGTTCACATGGGCACATGTCGGCATGCATTTCGCGTCGCATTTGCGCTCTAATGCGAGCGAGATGCGCACCGAAATTATGGTAATCTACAGTTCTCAGAGAACTATGGATTATGCCTCCTCTCCCTAGGCATAAAATACAATCGTATTGTACGCACAGGGAGATAAGTGACATGTTGCCCGTCAAAAGGGGGCTGGCGAGCGAAAACCCCCCCCCCCGATCGCGGGAGTAATTCGTCGCCCAAAACACCTGGGTAATTGCGGGGATACTGTACCCCCCAAATTATGCCTTTAACATAGCCTTTAGTGTTTCGGCGAACCTAAAGTTAAATAAGCTGGAAACCCCCCCCCAATGCAGAAAAAGATTAACCTATTATCCTATCATGTATGATGTCATCATTGCCCCCTCAGTCAAGATAAATAGAAATTTCCAGGAGTGTTGGTTTTAACAAAATTACCTTGTTCTGATGGAAGGGTCCCTTTAAGTGTGTCCTTCATGTTTTGGGACAAAAAAATTTGATTAAAGTTGAGCAGGAGCACATGGGGACAAGGGGGGTGAGCTTTTTTTTTTTTTTTTTCCCCACTCTGACCCTTTTTTTTTTTTCTGTGGACACCCCCCTTGTGTGAATCACCCTGAAAAATTTTTTTTAAAAAAAAAAACCGCCCCCAAAAATTTCAGCTAGTGACAGTTTCTCCTTAATTTGCATTTTAGTGACTTTTCTGGGGGCAGGAAAAAAAAAAAGGGGGGCAGTAATGGCACTAGCTCGTATTTCTCAGTGAAGCCCTTAAATGGAACGAAAGGGAGTTTGTCAACCAGATTATTAAAACCGCTCATAGATGTAATATGACAGTTCTGGGAAGTCGGGTTCCCCTTTTGACGATTGGTGGGGATCTCACTCTTCACCATCCACTGAATAGGTGATAAATGCCTTTGGCTTTAGAACCTCTAAACAAATCATATTTGTGCTGCTGGTTCCTTTCCATATTTTCTGGGTACATTTAATAAAGAGAAAAAGAAAAAAAAGTTTTGGTTTTTTTGCAAGCTCTTCCTTATGTATGCATCACCACCAAAATCTCATTGAGAGCATCCACTATGCAGACATCCTGGATGTTCTCCAAATTTGCTTTCATCTGATTTTTGTGCTAAAATCTTGTATTGATCACGCAGGGCCCTTAACCAACTTTAATCTTACAAAAAAAACCCTTAATGTCCCGAAAAAAATGCACAAGGAAGGGGGGGTTACTACTCTATAAGGTCGGTTATGCCATTGTGGGAGCAGACTTGATTTTAATAACCCTAAATTTTTAGGTATATTCGTTACTTAAAACCTAGCCTACTTTGTGGGTGGGTGTCATTAACCTGTTTGAATTTGTGTATGTGGGTGTTCATTTTCCACTGGCCACATTCACACAGCGCAGAATCTGGTCTAAAACACGGGAAAATTTAAAAGGGAAATAATTAAAATGATAATTATGTTTGTCTGGCGTGTAAAGATGCTTTCTGGACTCCCCTAGGGGACTGCGGGCAAAACACAGACCTAAGGACTACACAGTAAAAGGTGGAGGTATATATTACTTTTTTACTAAAGTTAAATGGTGGCTGTGCGCGTAGTTTTCTTGCTATTTTTTTCATCTTAAAACCAAACCCAAACACAGCCTCAGGTTGGGTACTAAAGGTTTTGAGGGCAAGTTTAGTGGAGGAGAAAGCTCCATTTCTGGGTTCCATGTTTACTGAAAAGATGTAATAGAGCTAGAGAAAGTCAAAGACGAGCAACCAAACTAATAAGGGGAAAAAAAGGAAACCTTTTTAAGGAGAGGTTAAAAATTAAAAATTATTTTGTTTGGAAAAGAGGCTCTGGGGAGATATGATTAATTTATATAAATATATAGCTGGCCTCTACAAAAAGTATGAGGAAAAGACATTTCATGTAATCCCCCCACACCCATCCTAAAAGACAAGGGGACATTCCTTTTCTCTGGAGAAAAAAACGATTTTAAACTCCAGGGAAAACCCTTCTTTAATATGGAACTTCAAACTTGGAAAAGCTGCCCGAGGAGTGGGGCACAGCGGAACAGTTTAAGGTTTCAAGAAAGGGTTTTCTAACTACCTAAAAAAAAAATATTATATTATCAGCTGCAAAAAATCCCCAAACAGGTTGATGACAATTTTGGGAACAAAATTACCGTAAATATTTAAATTTTGTGCAATTGTTTTGCCTTTTTGGGGTTTCCCAAAGTCTTCATCAGTGGGGAAAACAAAGTTTAAAAAGTCCCTATCCCCCTCCCATCATGCACAATTTTTCCCCACCCTTGGTTTAACTTGATGGACAGTGTTTTTTTTCACCATATATGAATCCTAAACTTGCAAAGGATAAGTTTCCCCCCAAAAAACCCAAGTGCATCCTTTTGAATTTTGTTTTCTTTGAAGGGTTTTTTCATCCCAAAAAAAAAAAAGGGAGCTTTTAAATGGAGGAAAAGTAAAAGGCCAAATGATTGCTTTTGATTTTTTCCTATTGAGATAAAGTCATTCTCTTTTGAGTACCAAGTTTCTCTGGGGGGCCGACCACCTCTCCGCTTATTTTTATCCAAGCTGCCATCAGTCTGTTCATGGCGAGTCACTCCCTGTTGAGTCTTATCTCTAGCACAGAAGCTCTGTTTACTTAAGGTAATGACAAATTTTAAGCCTTAAGGTATGTTCACATGGCGTGTTTTTTTGGCACGCATTTCGTGCTGAAAAAACCCCAAAATCTTGTCCAATCACCACTAGAGCAATTTAAATTTTGCACCTCAGAAAACACGTTATTTTTTCTTTTGTCATGTCTGAAAAAAAAATTTTCTGTTTTATTCCCATTTACTGCCATTAAAAAAAATGGGGGGCAAAAGCTGCCTAAACCCACACGTGTGTTTTTTTCATTGAAATTACGTCATTTCAAAATTGCAACGCAAATACAACATTTGAATATAACCTTAAAGCCATGTAGCTTTGTACATTGCTATTTACAAACCTCCAGCAGTCATGTCAATCTAATAGAATCAGCTACGAACAGCAGAGCTCATATGCCCGTCACTGCTGTAGCACCACCCACAGCTTGAACAGGAAGTGAAATTCTGAAGCTGCCTGTGGCTCTGTAAACAGTTGGTAGAGAAAACATGAGCAGGGGCTGTCTACATGGAGTCCTATTGGTTCAGAAGCAAAAAAAAAAAAAAAAAACAAAAAAAAAACATGTATAGCACAGGGAAGTAAATAATACATAACATCTGCATAGCATACAGAAGAAAAAATAAATAAAATCAGCCAGTACAGTCTAGACTTGAGGATAAGAGTGTAGTTGTGGTGTCAATGACAGAGCGATTATACGGATGAAACGAAGCCGGTGAAAATGGTAATTTCCCAGGTTTTCTATTTAAAACACCTTACAAGCTTCCCCCATAAACAAGGGTCTCTAGTAAGCACTTGCCTACTGGCTGGATTTAGTAGGCCGGTTTTACATATTCATTTGTATTGCTCAGGTTTGTAGACCAGCGGGGGTTTTTTTTTTTGTTTTAAACCCTCCACTACCAAAAAAAACTTCCCTTGGAAAACACAAATGCAATTAAGGAATGTTTTACACAGGTCTATTTTAGAATAAAATAAAAAACATCCTCCTTACAGCAAGGCGTTTTCATGGAAAATGACGCAATTACACGATCTGATTAGCATTGCTAGGAACAGTGAAGGCCGGGAGTCAGAACCTGGAAAAATTATGTTCTGATAAAGTTTGTAAAAAATCCTAGGGTGGGGTGAAATGATTTTTCCCTTATAAATTTTTCATTACAGAGTCCTCAATTAGAAAGAGACTCGGTGGTGTCCGTAAGTCTCCTAAAATTTTTTTATAGTTTTTGCATCAATATATCTGAAAACTCATCAGATTTTTCCCCCAAGTAAGAAAGCCAAATCAAAAACAGAATTTAAAAAATAATCCATTATCACAAACTGGAGTGAAAAGAAAGTGAACCTGAAGGGTATGTTCATATGGCGTCTACCAGGCGTATAGCGGTGTGTACTGTGGACGCCCCTATACCCTGGTGTTTTAGAAGTATGCGCTGGACACCGCGTACTTCTAAGGGTATGTTCACACAGCTTATTTTGGAGCGTATTTCACGGTGTACTGCGCTTAATACGTGGGGAAATGCGTCCCATAATTACGGTGATATATAGTTCTCATAGAGAACTATGGATTACGCCTCCTCTCCACGCTCATACAATAAGACCGTATTATACACACGGGGCGATTACGCGCTGCTAGTAATGAATGTCTATGGGGCCGGCGGGTACCTTAGCCTTGGGGTGCTTTCTCACGGTGCGTTTTTGATGCACTTTTTCAATGCGTTTTTTGTGCAGGAAGGCACAGCAATTAATGCAATGAGCATTGCAATCTAGCAATGAGCAGTGTGATTTACACTGCTTTTACTTTGAAGCACACTTCAGCATTCACACAAGTGATCTCCGATGTGTCTCACTGCGTCTTTCGGGGAATCCCCTTTTAAGAAATTTTTAAAGGGCAAATTTTTGGGGGCCGAAAGACGCAGCAGGGGGCCCTATTTGCTGCAGCTAACGGGTTGAATCCCATTTTGGATTCCCGATTGCCGCTGCGTTTTTTTGGGTGTGGGTTTTCGGATCCAAAAAAAGCAATTTTGAAAAAATTCCCCAAAAACTTTAAAGGGCCAAAGTTCATTCGGTTTTTGTACCCTGTGCGTGGCCCCCAACTATATGTCTACTATTTTTAAAATAAGCACCAAAACCATTCAAAACAGTGATTACGCTGGTTTAAACACGCATTCAAGGAGTGGGGTTTTATTTTACCATATATGCGGGGGGCATACTTGGGGCACAAATTTTCAGGCAAAAAACACTGCGAAGTTTTTTCCCCCCCAAAATAACCGTGGTTTAACATACCCTAAGAAAATCCTTCCAAGGGGTTTTTTTTGGTGCATTTTGTTTTTTGGGAGAAAGGGACAGTTATTAAAAATTTCTGTTGGAAATTTTTAAAAAAAGAAAAAACCACACTATGTGAAAAAGCGCCCTTTGGTTGCAATACATTAATTTAAAATAATGAAAAATGAGGCATTGCCAAAAACTTTAAAAACAAGGAGTCGCTGTCACCTTTTTCCCGGGGAGCCCCTGTGGTCGGGCCCCCTAACCAAATTTTTTCCCTGTGTCTGCAGTTGAGGGAAACCTTTTTCCCCGAGTTGCTGGCTCTGGGGAATTTTTAAATTTTTTAAAAGGGGCCAAAAAGAACTTTTGCTGAGAAATTTTGCAAAAAATTCAATTCCCTTTAAAATACTTTGTGCTTCCCCATGTAAAAAGGAAAACAGGGAAAAAAGGGGGTTTTGGAAAATTTTTTAGGGTTTATTTAGAAAGGCGGGTTGCCCAAAAAAAAACCTTGGTATTGAGAAAAATTTTTTATTTTGGGGGATGGCTTGGGGCTACGTTTATGGGAAACCCGCCTCACGGGGGCGGCCCCTCACCCGCACTAAGAGGAGGGAAATATAATAGGAAAAAAGGTTTGTGGCAGCCTTTATTAATTTTTTAATAACGCCCCCTCCCTTTAAAGTAGACAGGGTTTTTGTCCAAAGGAACCCGAACATTTTACAATGGGTGGGAGTTTTGGGATTTACCCAAAAGGCACCGCCCCAATCCTGCCCTACAGGGGCACAGCACCTTTCATGTGCTTTTAAAAAGTTTGTGGGCCCGCATCCTTCCCGCCACTTTCCTATCAGACTGGACAGCACTAGGGGGCCTAACGCACAGGATGGGGCCCCGTCCCCGCATTGGGTTAACCCCCCTTTCCGCCGGGGGCCAGTTTTGGCCCCTTTTGGTCAAAGGGCCCAATTTTTTAAATCTGTCATGTGTACTTTTTTGAGAATAATTTTTTTACACTTTACCCCATCCCTGGGGATTTAGAGGGGTTTTTCTAGTGACAATTATACTTTTTAAAATAAATAAGGGAATTTTGGTCCAAAAAAATGTTGTTTATTTTTTGGGAAAAAAAAAAATAAAAAAAAACGTGGAAAAAAAATTTTAAAAAAATTTTTCCAATTTTTTTTTTTCAAAAATTTTTTGCATGTAAGGGCAGTTTTTTATTTTACTCAAAAAAGTTTATAACCCGAAACTTCCATATGTCCCGCTTTTTAGTTTGGCTTTTTTTTTTAAAAGGGCTTTTTTTTTTACGAAAAAAATTTGGGGGGCTTTTCAAATTTTTGTAAATAATTTTAAAATTTTGAAAATTTGCAATTTACATTTTTTTTAGGGACCGTCCAGTTCTACGTGACTTTGGGTTGACCTGTATGTTTTGTACCCCCCATAAATGGGCTCATCTAAGAAACAACACCCCTTAACGTATTCAAAAAACCCCATTTTTGGAAGTTTTTAAACCCATTAGGGGGTTTCCCGGAAATTTTAAAACAAAGTGGAAGTGAAAAATTTCAAAAAATTTACTTTTTTTGCAATTTTTTAAATTTTTTTGCATTTTTGACCGAAAAAAGGTTTAAAAGTGGGTCAGGGAAATTTCAAATTTTTTTATTGATTTTTCCCCAAAATTCTGCGATTTTCAGGATTTTTCCCCTTTAACTGGCAGTGATTATTTGGTTTAACCCCAAGCCCAGAATTGGAGGGCCCTACTGGATCTGGGGGGGGGGGATTTTCATTTCGATTTTTTTTTGGGGCCAATTTTTTGTTTTTCGGACACTTTAAAAGGGGCTTTAAAAATTTAAAAAACTCCCCCAAAAAAATTTTTCCCCAAATTTTGGAAAAACTACTCCCCTTTTGGAATTTTTATCCCGGGGGTTGTGTGGCATATCGACCCACGGTTTTTGTGAAAAAAATTTTTTTGCGTTTTGGCTTATTTATTAAAATTTTTTAAAAATTCCAAAAAATTTTTTTCCAAAAAAAATTTGGGGGGGTTTTTGGGTAAAATATTTTTGTTTTCTTTGGAACCGGGGAAATAATTTTAAAAAACCCAAAATTTTGGGGTTTTCGCTTTTTCTTTCCCGTTCGGGGAATTCCTACATGTTGGGGGGGGGGGTGTTTTTAAAATGATGTTTTTGGGGGGGCCCTTTGGGGGCCGGGGGGGTTTTTTGGGGGGTTAAAAGGGTTTTTTGGGGTTGGGGGGGCAGGGTTTGGGGGGGGGGCCCTTTAAACGCGGCCCCCAAAAAAAACCCCCTAAAAATTTCCCCCGGGGAAACCTTTCCCGAAAGTCACCCCCATTGTTTGGTAATTTCGGGAAAACCCTATAAAATTTTCCTTTTTGGGGTTGGTTTGGTTTGTTTTGGGGGGCCGGGGGGATTTGGGGGGGGGGGTTTGGGGGACCTTTTTGGGGGGGGTGGTTTTTTGGGGGGGTTTTTTTTTTGGGTTTTTTTTTTGGGGAAAAAATTTTTTGGGTGTTTTTTTTTTTTGGGGGTTTTAAATTTTTAAAGGGGTTTTTTTTGGGGGGGGGTTTGGGGTGGGGGGTTTGGGTTTTGGGGTTTTGGGGGTTTTTTGGTAAGTTTTTAGGGAAAAAATGGGGGGGGGGCTTTTTTTTCAAAATTGTTGGTTTGGTGGTGAATTTGGGGGGAGGGATTGGGGGGGGGGGGCGGGTAGGGTTTTGTGGTTTTTAAAAGGGGAGGGTTTTTTTTTTTTCCTTATTGGGCAATAAATTTAAATTTTAAAAATTTGGGTTTTTAAGTTCTTGGCCTTTCGGTTTGGCCCTTTTTTCGGTTTGATATTTGGGCGGAAGGGGTTTTTTTTTTGGGGGAGGGGGTTTTTAGTTTTTATTGTAACCTTTTTTTGGGGGGGCAAATTTTTGGCCGCTTGATCATCTTTTTTTAAGGGTTTTTTGTGGGCATTTTGGGAAAAAAATAAAAGCTTTCCTGGGGGGGGTTGTTTTTTTTTTTTATTTTTAAAAAAAGGGGTTTTTACAGGGCTGGTTTGCGGGCAAAGGGGAGTTTTTATTTTGCAGGTCGGGTTACGTTACAGCGTTACCCCTATTTTTTTTTGGTTTTTTTGTTTTTTTGCTTTTTTTAAAAAATTTTTAAAAACCCCTTTTTCAAAAATGGGGAAATTCCGTTTTTGCCCTTTTGGGCCTTTGGGAGCCAAAATTTTTTTTTTTTCCGTGTACGGGGGCTTTGGGGGGGGCTTTTTTTTTTGGTGGGTTGGGGGTTTTCGTTTTATTTTGGTTTTTTTTTTGGGGGGGGCCCAAATTTTGGGGCCGGTTTTGGGGGTTTGGGGTTAAAACCGGTTTTTTTTTTTTTTGGGGGGGGGGGGTTGAAATAAATTTCTGCAAAACCCCAGTAAATGGTTTTTTTATTTTTATTTTTTTTAAACCTCACCCCTTTTTAGTATCCCCTTGACCAAGTTGCTTTTAAAAATTAAAGGGCATAAGATTTCGGCGATCCCCCCCTTTTATTTTTTTTTGTTTTTTTTAAAACTTTTAAAAAAAAAAAAAAATTTGGGGGTTTTTATTGTGTTAAAAAAAAAATTTATGGGTGCTTTTCCCTTTTGGAGCCCCTAACTTTTTTTTTTTTCCGTATACCCGGGGAGGGGGTTTAAGGGAACTTTTTTTTTGCGGGATTGAATGACGTTTTTTTTTGGTTTTCAACCCCTTTTGGGGTTTTATGAGTTTTTTTTCGCTTTTTAAATTTTTTTTTAATGTGCTGCGGGGGTGCACAAAATCGCAAATTTTATGACTGTTTTTTGTTTTTGTTTTTTACGGCGGGTTCCCCCTTTCGGGTTAATTAACATGGAAAAGATTATAGGGGGGGATCGTTTTGCACCCGGCCGGGGTACCAAAAAATGGGTACGTTATTTTTTGATTTTTTTTTGGGGGGGGGATTGGGTTTTTTTAAAAGGGGAAAAAGGGGAAAAAGGGGGCCCGTGTATGTGTTTTTTTAAATTTTTTTTTTTTTGTTTGGGGGTTTTTTTTTTTTTTTTTTTTTTACTTTTTCACATTTTTTTTTTAAATTTTCCCCCGTGAAAGGGTTTGGGAAAAATTTCAAATCCCCACTGGGGAGAAAAAAAAAAAAAAAAAGCAAACTATTTGATTGCCCGGGTTTTAAGAGGCGTTCTGTGCCCGCGTTTTCTTTCTGTTTCATTGGGCCCCCATGGCATTTGTTACACCCATGCCCCCAATGCATTGTGGGCATTGGGGGACGTCCCCCAGAATAAACCCCGATGCATTCAGACGCTTTTTCCGGGGGGGTCTGGTTTTGGAGACGGGGGGGCGAGCGGCATCTGTCCGGGCCCCCGCCGATCGTGGCGAGGGGGCTCACTTCCCCCTGCCTTTCGGCATCAATTTTCGCGGGCCCCTGACAGGCTGCGGGGTTTTTTGATTTCGGGTTTTTTTTCCCCCGGCCGGGGGTCACTCCCGGGGGGGGGTTTATGGGGGGGCAAGCCGCGGAATTTACCGCTGGGGTTCCCTTCCCCGCCCTTTGCAAAGCGGGGTTCCCCCGCTAAACCCGCGGTCGCCAGGGCGTTTGCATACGGCATTTGCGGGAAGTCCCTTCCCGCTAGGGCGTATGCTACGCCCAATGTCGGGAAGGGGTTAAAAGTCACTGCTGAGTTCTCCTCCACTAACGGGTGCACCTTGAGGAATGTCTAATAATGTGTTTGTACCAGTGCTGCCCAAAGTACAATACTAACCCTGAGGGCACTGGAATGGTACAGGGGCAGCAGGAGTCTCAGGTGCAATCAAGGGGCCTTTGCGAATTGAAAAAAAAACGCTTCACAGGATTAACAAAAGATAAAATTTTGAAAACCGGTCTGTACGGGGTTTCTTGTTTGGAAACCCAGTTCGGGCTTTTTCACCAGCTGTTTGGGGGGCACCGATTTCACCCGGTTCGCGGACGTATTAGGCTGCAGTACGGCTGAAATCGGGTCTCTGTAATTACGGTAACCCGTAGTTTATAGGGGAACTATGGTTTTCCGTCCCCTCCCCCCCGCTCAAAAAGGTGACATGTCAATTATTTCCCGCGTGTACGCCCCCAGTAAAATAATGTTGTTTTAAAAGGGCCAGCGAGCTCCCGGCCCCCCCGCCCCGGGAAACCCGGGAAAAATTTTGGGGGGGCCCAAAAATCCATCCTCGCAATTACGTCGGCAATAAGCCGTGTGAACTAGCCCTTAGGGCGCATTCCCACTGCACAGGACAAATACCGGCCGGTGTGCTGGCCGGTATTTGTCCTGTTTTGGGGTTTTGGGGGGGGTTTTGGGGGTGGGGGGGGGGGGGGGGGGAAGAAAACAGTTTTTTCCCCGGTGAGGGGGGAAAAGGGCCCTCCCCCTTCACTTTGGGCTTGCAAGATTCCGTCAAAAAGGGGAAAGATTGTAAAAGAAAATTGTCTTGCGGCCGGCCCCCGGGGGCCCAAAAAAAAGGGCCGGGGGCCGGAAAACCCTTTGCAGTGGGGACCGTTGCAGGTTTTTCCTTAGAGCAAAATTTGTGTTTTTTTTCCCGGGGGTTTTTTTTTCAGGGGGTTTCTGAAAAAAAAAAAGAAAAACCCCGGCCTAAAAAACCCGGTCAAAAAACCCCTTGCCGTGGGGACATCCCCTTTAAATGGGTTTTTCCCCTACTCATTTTTTTACTTTTTTCGGGTAAGTTTTAAAAAACTATTTCATTTAGGGCAATTTTAAACCGGGAAATTACGGTTGGATTTCCCGACCCGGGGTTTTGGCACAGGGGGACGGTTTTTGCCCCACGGTTTGCGGATTAAAGCCACCCCCCTTTCGCAAACACAGGTGAAAAATTAAAAAACGGGAGGAAAAATTGAACATGTTCTAAGTTTTTCAGCCCGCGGTGGTGGAAAAAACCCATGCAGTGGGGATTTGGCGGGAATGGATTTTCTATTAAAGTCTATGGGGAGCGTTGCTTGTCGGTTTTCAGATTGTTTGTACAACTGCAAACCGTCTGAAAAACCCTTGCGGAGGGGGCAAGCCCTAGGCCTCCTTTACCTTCTTTCATCGAGCAAGAAGTGATGTTACTAAGGTCATCCCTTCCCTTTGGGTTTCTATCCCGCTGCCCAAAAGGGGAAAGGGAGGCATCCCCCTCTACTAGGGGAGTTTGGGCAGTTTCCCCCCCCCACCCCACACAAAAATTTGTTGGGGAAAACCCGGGGTTTGGTGGGCACGCTCTTCTCCGTTAGGGAAGGTGGCATTGCAGGCCCCTATCCCACTTTCAGGGGGCCCAAGGGGGGGTACCCCTTTTCCTTACTTTTGGAGATGGCGCAGACTTCCCACACACATTCTGTTAGGGGAGGCGTTTGGGCAGACACTTCCACTCTCTGTTAGAGGAGGTAGCATTGCAGGCCCCTATCCCCTTTTGTAGAGGGGGGGCCCAGTGGGGGCCCTAAAAACCCCCTAAAAACTTTGTTAGATGAGATGGCTAGGCGGGTTGGGGAAGAAAACCCCTAAAACACACATTTTGGGGGGGGAGGAAAACTGGGGGGGGGCCCCTTCTCCCTCTGTTCGGCGAGGTGGCATTGCAGGCCCGTACCCTTCTGTCAGGGGAGACAGTGGGGCAATACTCCCCTTGACTAGAGGAGGTTGTGCAGACCCTACCACTATTAGGGGAGGTGGCTGGGTGGGATCTCCTTTCTTGAGGTCACTCCATTCCAGACCATAATGAATCAGTCCTTTCCGTTTTTTGCGCCGTGCACTAAAATTTTAGAAATGATTAAAATTGGGCTGGAGCGAGGTGGGTAAAGAAAAAACAAGAAAAAAAATAGGGCTGAAAAAGAAATTTGCAAAAAATCTTTATTCTTCAGCTCGTGTGTATAAAACCCCTTGCCTGGCTGCAGCCTGACACTAGCGTCACCTTTCAGGGGCTGTATCCTTTCCGGGAATCACCCGGGAGGGAAGGAAACCCGATGAAAACACCCTCTGGGGTTCAAAAGCACCTGCAGCCATGGAAAAAGGATGAGCGGTGTGTAACGGAGGCGGCTCATTCATCTGTAGTCTGCGTTAGTCACCAGCTGCATGAACGCATGAGTCACCCACTCTGACGCTCCAGCCCACTACTTGTAAGTGCACAGAGTGGTCAGAATTTAGTGAGACCTAAATGCCCCTTGCAGCTGCATTATAAGTGACTTCTATATCAGCCATACTAATGAGGGCGCCCTCACCGGAGGGCAGAGAGCCCGCAGAGGGGGGAAACCCGCGGCTCGTTTCCCATAATTTTCATTAGCTCGGCATCAAACTTTTTCCGTAAAAAAAGAAAAAAAAAAAAAACTGAGCTATCCTTTGAGGGTCAGTGTACACCCGAGGGGTCCTCCACTGTACAGACGCTCAGTGTAGCAACCCCTGGCAAAATCAGATGCTAGCTGTGGAGGCCAGGAGTGGGCCACGCACTGAAGGAGGGTGCGTTTACACAGCAAAGACCAAATACCGGGCGGAAGGGGGGGGGGGGGGGCTTTTGTCCATGGTTTGTGGACAAAAGACGTCCCCCTTCACACTCACATGTTCTGCCCAAAACCGGGCAAAAGAATGAAAATGTTCTAAGAGCCTGTCCCCACAGCAGGGTTTTCAGCCGAATTTACAGACCGTTTTCAGATTTGAAAGCATCAACCATCCTGATAGACTTTAAAGGGGTTGTCTCATTGCTTTTTATGTTAAAGATCTTGCAAAAACAAGTCACTTTCCAATGTGTGTCTATTAACAGTGTCCTACCTATTCCTAGTTATCCCCTTTTGTATGGGCTGCATCAGGTCCTCAGGTCACTATAGCTACAGACCCATTAGATCTCTCCTGACAGGCTGTCAACACTGGTTGCTATAGCTACAGACCTGGCTTCTGCTGCAGCCTAGTGGAAGCCAGTAAACACGACCCTGAATTCAAAATGAAACCAAGAAAACAGGAATGAGGTAAGATGAATCAATGTAGTGAGACAACCCCTTTAATAGAAAATCCATGCAGCAGTCACCACTGCATGGATTTTCTGCCAGACAGTTTTACACCGCCGGTGTTCGGAAAAACTTAGAACAGGTTCATTCTTCCGCCCGGTTTTCGGGCAGAACATGAACATGTGGGTGTGAAGGGGAGACAGCTTGAATCCACAAACAAAAGCCACCCCCCTTCTGACCAGTGTTTGGTCTTTGCCGTGTAGACGTACCCTAACTTTTTCGGAACGGCGGCAGAAAATCCATACAGTGGGGACTGCTGAATGGATTTTCTATTCAATGTAAAAGGTTGACAGTCGGTTTTCGGATTTGAAAGCCTGTGCCATGGGGACATGCCCATAAAGCAGAAAGACTACAGTAGTACTACCGTGCGTGGTGCCAGGCCTCCATGCCCACCCCCGAGAAATGATGTCACATGTCCCAGCATCCACTACAGGAGGAGATGCTGCTGGTGTCTGCCTCCTAGCATGGAATCAGACAATAACTTCTCCTCATGGGATATGGGGGGACAAAGTCATCTAAGGTTATGGCAACTTCTGCCACCAATGTAATGGCGCATGCATCACCAGAATGGATGAAGTAGGATTTGGCTACGGCTGGAAGACTGCTTGTGTGTGTAGCTGGAATGCCTCTCTCTTGCCAAGGTAGTGCACCAGTAAAACACTGGCATAAAAAGGGAAGGACAGTGACCCAGTACCCACCTCACCAGTGGGGGATACCAATGCGCAGTGAGGGGCACCATTGTTTTCAGAGGCAAAGGAGCCGGCAAGGTCTGGCTTCCTAACTTTGCCGAGTCGGGTTAGAACTTTCTGGACTAAACAGGGAGACATGAAATGTGAGTCACTGAACATGGCTGTTTATTCTGCTGGTGACCACGTCCAGTCAGTCTATGACCTGGTCCCATAACCAGTCTTCAGCTTCTGTCTGCTAGCGACCTCAGCCTGCTCATGTGTATAGTACGTGATGTATGCTGTGGGATCCCGCAGGGGCTGTACAGGAGAGCACCTGCCCTTTGTCCCTACAGTCCTGCCTGAAAATCTCACAAAACCCCATTGACCATTAAGTTCAAGTTTACTATAACAGCACCCTTGAAAAATAAGATCTGACTGTCTATAGGCGTCCGCACTGCTATACAGAGTACAGGTAGAATGACACCGTCCCACTGAATTATGAGGGGAGGCTGCACCCCAAGTGACCACACGTACATTTTGATGAACGTGAATCGGCCACTTGTCCCTACAGATGACTATTGGAGATGCTATTTGAGCGGTTTCCAGTCACCCATAGACCTTGACTGATCTGACGTTGCTCACTATGGATGCAGTCACTTATTGGTCATCAATGCCAACCTACATCGTACGATCTTGGGATGAATTCTGTAATGCACTGCCCGGCCCCTCGGCGCGGCTCCGGCATCAGGTTGGCACTGGCCGGGCACGGTTCCGGCATCAGGTTGGCACTGGCCGGGCCCCTCGGCGCGGCTCCGGCATCAGGTTGGCACTGGCCGGGCCCCTCGGCGCGGCTCCGGCATCAGGTTGGCACTGCCCGGGCCCCTCGGCGCGGCTCCGGCATCAGGTTGGCACTGGCCGGGCCCTCGGCGCGGCTCCGGCATCAGGTTGGCACTGGCCGGGCCCTCGGCACGGCTCCGGCATCAGGTTGGCTCTGCCCGGGCTCCTCGGCGCGGTTCTATCATCAGTCGGCACTGCCCGGGCTCCTCAGCGCGGTTTCTATCATCAGGCGGCACTGCCCGGGCTCCTCAGCGCGGTTCTATCATCAGGCGGCTCTGCCGGGCTCCTCAGCGCGGTTCTATCATCAGGCGGCTCTGCCCGGGCTCCTCAGCGCGGTTCTATCATCAGGCGGTTCTGCCCGGGCTCCTCAGCGCGGTTCTGCCCGGGCTCCTCAGCGCGGTTCTGCCCGGGCTCCTCAGCGCGGCTCTGCCCGGGCTCCTCAGCGCGGCTCTGCCCGGGCTCCTCAGCGCGGCTCTGCCCGGGCTCCTCAGCGCGGCTCTGCCCGGGCTCCTCAGCGCGGTTCTATCATCAGGCGGCACTGCCCGGGCTCCTCAGCGCGGTTCTATCATCAGGGCGGCACTGCCCGGGCTCCTCAGCGCGGTTCTATCATCAGGCGGCACTGCCCGGGCTCCTCAGCGCGGTTCTATCATCAGGCGGCACTGCCCGGGCTCCTCAGCGCGGTTCTATCATCAGGCGGCACTGCCCGGGCTCCTCAGCGCGGTTCTATCATCAGGCGGCTCTGCCCGGGCTCCTCAGCGCGGTTCTGCCCGGGCTCCTCAGCGCGGCTCTGCCCGGGCTCCTCAGCGCGGCTCTGCCCGGGCTCCTCAGCGCGGCTCTGCCCGGGCTCCTCAGCGCGGCTCTGGCATCAGGTTGGCTCTGCCCGGGCTCCTCAGCGCGGCTCTGGCATCAGGTTGGCTCTGCCCGGGCTCCTCAGCGCGGCTCTGGCATCAGGTTGGCTCTGCCCGGCTCCTCACGCGGTCTGGCATCAGGTTGGCTCTGCCCGGGCTCCTCAGCGCGGCTCTGGCATCAGGTTGGCTCTGCCCGGGCTCCTCAGCGCGGCTCTGGCCTCAGCGCGGCTCTGCCCGGGCTCCTCAGCGCGGTTCTATCATCAGGTTGGCACTGCCCGGGCTCCTCAGCGCGGGTCTGGCATCAGGTTGGCTCTGCCCGGGCTCCTCAGCGCGGTTCTGGCATCAGGTTGGCTCTGCCCGGGCTCCTCAGCGCGGCTCTGGCATCAGGTTGGCTCTGCCCGGGCTCCTCAGCGCGGCTCTGGCATCAGGTTGGCTCTGCCCGGGCTCCTCAGCGCGGCTCTGGCATCAGGTTGGCTCTGCCCGGGCTCCTCAGCGCGGCTCTGCCCGGGCTCCTCAGCGCGGTTCTATCATCAGGTTGGCACTGCCCGGGCTCCTCAGCGCGGTTCTATCATCAGGTTGGCTCTGCCCGGGCTCCTCAGCGCGGTTCTGGCATCAGGTTGGCTCTGCCCGGGCCTCCTCAGCGCGGCTCCGGCATCAGGCTGGCACTGCCCGGGCTCCTCAGCGCGGCTCGGGCATCAGGCTGGCACTGCCCGGGCACCTCAGCGCGGGTCCGGCATCAGGGAGGCACTGCCCGGGCGCCTCGGCGCGGGTCGGGCATCAGGTTGGCTCTGCCCGGGCTCCTCAGCGCGGCTCTGGCATCAGGTTGGCTCTGCCCGGGCTCCTCAGCGCGGCTCTGCCCGGGCTCCTCAGCGCGGTTCTATCATCAGGTTGGCACTGCCCAGGCTCCTCAGCGGGGTTCTATCATCAGGTTGGCACTGCCCGGGCTCATCAGCGCGGTTCTATCATCAGGTTGGCACTGCCCGGGCTCCACAGCGCGGTTCTATCATCAGGTTGGCACTGCCCGGGCTCCTCAGCGCGGTTCTGGCATCAGGTTGGCACTGCCCGGGCTCCTCAGCGCGGTTCTGGCATCAGGTTGGCTCTGCCCGGGCTCCTCAGCGCGGCCCTGGCATCAGGTTGGCTCTGCCCGGGCTCCTCAGCGCGGCTCTGCCCGGGCTCCTCAGCGCGGTTCTGGCATCAGGTTGGCTCTGCCCGGGCTCCTCAGCGCGGCTCTGGCATCAGGTTGGCTCTGCCCGGGCTCCTCAGCGCGGCCCTGGCATCAGGTTGGCTCTGCCCGGGCTCCTCAGCGCGGCTCTGCCCGGGCACCTCAGCGCGGTTCTATCATCAGGTTGGCACTGCCCGGGCTCCTCAGCGCGGTTCTGGCATCAGGTTGGCACTGCCCGGGCTCCTCAGCGCGGTTCTATCATCAGGTTGGCACTGCCCGGGCTCCTCAGCGCGGTTCTATCATCAGGTTGGCACTGCCCGGGCTCCTCAGCGCGGTTCTATCATCAGGTTGGCACTGCCCGGGCTCTTCACTACAACCCAACCTCTCCTGCTGGTAACCTTAGTAACTGCCGGACTTTATCCCCAGCCGGCTGCCCCATCATTGCATCCTCACCCGCCGGGGAAGTACATCACTTACCGGAAGGAGATAGCGGCTCCGGGAGATGCAGGGGCTCTTGCGGGCGGTTGCTCACGCTCTCTCCAGTGTCAGCCTCTCAGCGGCCGCCGCCTTCTCCTCAGGTAACTGACCGACAGTAACCTCGGTCTCCGGAAACCCGCCGGTCACGTCATCTGATTCGATAGGGGGCAGCCAATCAGCGCCGCCCCCGGGCTCCCGCCCTTTTCCTTTTCCATCGTTCATCAAGTGAGGGGGGGCTTCCGGTTGGCGCGGGCGCAGTGTGGTCCCCGTCTATAGGGGGGTGGTCTGTGGGCTCCAGGCGTGTGCACAGCTCCATGCCTGCCCCTGTGTGTGCTGGCTGTGGAAGGGCATCACCACATCACAATAGGCACATAGTCTGATACTGAGGGGACTCACCACATGAGTGCATGGCTGTGAGCTGGGCTCCTCTAATGTCTATTACATCGAGAAACCTCCACAAAGTTCTCATTTTATTACATATTAATAGTACAAATCATAGAGCAGACTGTTGAAAACTCAAAGTAGGTAAATGTCCAGGGTCTTCCATGTGTCACAGAAAGATGTAACCCCCATGTATTACATTCCTCAAACATTAGCATAACACTGCTAGAGAAATGGAGGGTGTATAGGACACAGGCAGCATCACCACGATGATGCCAGAGTCATGTACTGGGGCGGACATGGACATTGTACGGCCCGTGGGCCACATCCGGCCCTCTGACCAGCCCGCATGAGATTTCCTGACATTACAACTCAGTAGTCCCGGTGCCGCCACCATCTGCCGACCGTTAAGTCCCGAGTCGATACCGGTTGCTAAGCTATCGGACCTTGGCGATGGTGGTGGTGCTGGGGACTAACTGTATGTGCGTCCTCTGGACCTATATATCTGCCTATATACCTACTGGGGGACCTATAACCTTCCTATATACCTACTGTGGGACCTATAACCTGCCTATATACCTGCTGGGGATCCTATAACCTACCTATATACCAACTGTGGAACATATAACCTACCTATATACCTACTGGGTACCTATAACCTACCTATATACCTACTGGGGGACCTATAACCTGCCTATATACCTACTGGGGGACCTATATACCTGCTGGGGGACATAACCTGCCTATATACCTACTGGGGGACCTATATACCTGCTGGGGGACATCTAACCTGTCTATATACCTACTGGGGGCTCTACAACCTGCCTATATACCTGCTGGGGATCCTATAACCTACCTATATACCTACTGAGGATCCTATAACCTTCCTATATACCTACTGGTGGACCTATAACCTGCCTATATACCTGCTGGGGATCCTATAACCTTCCTATATACCCACTGGGGACATATAACCTACCTATATACCTACTGGGTACCTATAACTTACCTATATACCTACTGGTGGACCTATATACCTGCTGGGGGACATAATCTGCCTATATACCTACTGGGGGACCTATATACCTGCTGGGGGACATATAACCTGTCTATATACCTACTGGGGGCTCTACAACCTGCCTATATACCTGCTTGGGATCCTATAACCTACCTATATAACTACTGAGGATCCTATAACCTTCCTATATACCTACTGTGGGACCTATAACCTGCCTATATACCTGCTGGGGATCCTATAACCTTCCTATATACCCACTGGGGGACATATAACCTACCTATATACCTACTGGGTACCTATAACTTACCTATATACCTATTGGTGGACCTATATACCTGCTGGGGGACATATAACCTGTCTATATACCTGCTGGGGGACATATAACCTGTCTATATACCTACTGGGGGACCTATATACCTGTTGGGGGACATATAACCTGTCTATATACCTACTGTGGGCTCTATAACCTGCCTATATAACTGCTGGGGATCCTATTACCTACCTATATACCTACTGGGAGACCTATAACCTTCCTCTATACCCACTGGGGGACCTATAACCTACCTATATACCTACTGGGTACCTATAACTTACCTATATACCTACTGGTGGACCTATAACCTGCCTATATACCCGCTGAGGGACCCATAACCTGCCTATATGCATACTGGGGGACATATAACTTATATACCTACCTACCGGAGAACATGTAACTTACTGGGGAACCCTATTACCT
This sequence comes from Phyllomedusa bahiana, assembly GCA_025379985.1. NCBI lineage: Eukaryota > Metazoa > Chordata > Amphibia > Anura > Hylidae > Phyllomedusa > Phyllomedusa bahiana. The sequence goes on from JAODAL010048980.1 coordinate 22,980, forward strand.
ATACTGGGAGACATATAACTTACTGGTGGAACCTATTACCTACACTGGGGGACAGATAACTGACTGGGGCACCCTATTACCTACACTGGGGGACAGATAACTTACTGGGGAACCCTATTACCTATACTGGGAGACATATAACTTACTGGTGGAACCTATTACCTACACTGGATGACAGATAACTTACTGGGGCACCCTATTACCTACACTGGGGGACATATAACTTACTGCATTGTGAAGTCACTAACAGTCGTTAAGCCGGTTGTTAAGGCCTCAAGTCGATTGATAGGAGCTTAGCAATCGCCTCCAGGGTCTATAGTACATACAGTAGGTATTGGGTAGAACGGAGTTAAATATATTAGTCTGGCCCTTTAAAACCATTCCAATTTCTCATGTGGCCCCATGGGAAAATTAATTGGCTACTCCTGTACTAGGGCATCACAAACAATTAGAATACAGTTACTTTATGTCTGTAATTCAAGTCAGATAGAGAAGCTCATAGATTGTATAGACTCAATACACACAGTGATAGAGTTCAAGCGTGTATTCCTCTTAATGTGGATAATTATGAAAACCGAAGATTCAGTATAACAGAATAATGTGAGAATGGTCGATATTGTTGACTCATGGTGTCACCAGGAAGGTTTTCTAAGGGGTTGTACAAATGTCATAATTGCAGGTCCTACTTGGGGCATAATTGCACTGTAGTGTGCTCGAAGTAAGGCCCGCAAATACGGTAATTCATAGCACTCCTTGAGTGTTATGATATTACAATGTATTACCTGACACATACTGCGTGGCCGGCAAAAGAAGTGACATATCATTACTTGCCACGCTTACGCACTGGGGAAAGAGAGGGTGAATGGGACCGGGCCAAAGCGCTGTAGGAAGTACATGCTGACCTTGCCACAGCAGGTGTATAGTGGTGAACGCCACTATACTCCCTGTGAATTCACCCTTAAAGGGGTTTTGCCAAGAAGTGATTTCCTTACCTAACAGGCTGACACAGTACTCTTAAGTCTTGAAAAAAAAGGGCATTGTGTTCCTGTGTTTAAAAAAACAAGTGTCTCCTCCGTGATGTCATCACACCACCTCCCATGCATGCTCTGGAGGCTGATATTCAGTCTCTGTAGTTGAGCAAACATGTTGTTTGGCTAAACCACAGAGGATAACTGTATTGTGCACAAGCTATACAGGTTTTGTGTTCTCCCTCTTATCTGCTCAGGAGAGAAGAGAAGATACCAAGCAGGAACTGCTGCAGTGGGGAGGGAGGAGGTAAGAGAGACAGAATCGCTGTAATGTAATTATACATGTAAACATACAGGGAGCGACTGCTGCAGGGGGAGGCAGAAGGGCTGAGTACAGATCTGACTGATAATTACATTACAACCAGTGGATTCTCTATACAGCAGACATAGGCTCTGACACCTGAGCAGAGGTAGTACACATGCCCAGAAGAACTGCTTTGTTCTCCCCCTCCCTTCAAAGCTTGTTCATGTGCCCTGCCATCTGATAAGAAGTGCAAACAATGCAAGCACAAGCAAGGCCAGATCAGCTCCTGGTCTTAGTCAATGTAAATAGTCAGGAAACTAAGGCTGACTAAGCAAGGCTGCAGCTCTCACAGGCTACACTTTTTTAATCACATATATTTAGAAAAGTGATTAAATACCCATTTTGGAGGATCCCACGTCAACATTAGATAGTGGCAAAACCTCTTTGAGCCTTTAGTTGCTCCCTCAGTCTGTTCCAGTAGCTGCACAATCATGGGAAAGACTGCTGACTTGACAGTTGTCCATAAAGAGTCATTGACACCCTCCACAAGAGGGGACACCATAAAAAGGTCATTGCTAAAGACACTGGCTGCTCACAGAGTGCTGGATCTGAGCATATTAATGGGAAGTTGTGTAGAGAGAAAAAAGTGTGGTAGAAAAATGCAACAGGGATGACCGCATCATTGAAAGGATGGTCAAGAAAAGGCTATTCAGGAATTTGGGAGAGATTCACAAGAAGTGGAGTCTGGCTGGAGCTACAACAGACACTTATCCGGGACATGGGCTACAAGTGTCGCATTCCTTGTGTCAAGCCACTCAGGACCCAGACACACATTCAGAAATGTCTTACCTGGGCTAAGGAGAAAAAGCAGCAAACTGTTCTGAGCGTCCAAACACCTGTTTTCAGATGAAAGTAAATTTTTCCTTAGGCTAAGTCTACACAACAAATGTCAAAATGTCATCCAAAATCCGACGTAATTTTCACATTGCTGGATCGTGGTTTTGCGCAAAAGCCGTGGTCAGTTTTCAGATTTACCGTCAGCTCCGTACATGGAATGGAATCCTGCGGAATATACATCATGTTGCATATTCTGCCGTATTTTAAAACCAACGGTAAAAAATCTGTGCTGTGTAGACTACAGCATGGATTTTTTATTGCTGTCTATGCAACACAGGGTACCATTAGATTTTCGGCAGATTCAAAATACTGAATATCCGATGGAAAACCTGTGCTTTGTAGACGTAGCCTTAGGAATCCAGGTCCCAGAGTCTGAAGGAAGAGGTGAGAGCCCACAATTCAAGCTCCTGGAGGTCCATTGTGAAGTTTCCCCAGTCAGTAATGGTTTGGAGAGCCATGTATTGCTGGTTTTTGTCCTTGGGGTTTTATTCAAGCCCAAAGGTCGCGCACCCGTCTCCCAGAAATTTAAGAGCACTTCAGTTCCCTCTGTGAAAAGTTTATGAGGGATTTAATTTCCCCATCTGGACGGGCACCTGTACACTCCCCAAAAGTACCAACACCGGGGTTAAAAAACTTAACTGGCCAGAAAACTCGCCTAAAACTAAACCATAAGAATTATATGAGAACACCGGCCCAACAAGTCCCAATGCAGGGTGCTATCAAGGAAACCTGGGTTCCATAACTTTCAGAGTGCCAGGTGATCACCTCCATGCCCCAAAAAACCCTTGATGCAGAAATTAAGGAAAAAAAAGACCCCACAAAAAAAGGAAATGTATGAATGGGGCTGCCCAGAAGTCTGGGTTTTTCAGCCAACAGGTTCAGCCCCTTTGCATTATGAAATCCCCGAACACCAGTAAAGGCATAAAAAGGCACAATCGTATTTTGAAATGCGCCTGTTTCGGGGGGGGGGGGTGCGGGAGGGGGGGCGCACTAGATCTGTACAAAGCTAAGATTTATAGCTTCGCTCGAAAATTCTGTTGCTTAAATGCGGAAAACAGGTTTCCCTTTCAAAGGGGTTTCCCTGAGCCAGAAAGGTCTTTAGTGCTTTAATGCGCTGATTTATGCCCGCTGTAGAGGGGTTCATAAATCATTCGCTTTTATGTATTTAATGCAATAAAATTTGGCTTTTTAAAAGCCAATTTCATCAGTGGCCCTTTGAAATATACTATAAAACCCTTTCAGTAGCCAAAACATTTTGGATTAAAATTCTTTTTTTGGGAATGGTCTTTACCTGTGCTGATTTGAATCATTTTTTTTCATTATTTGGTAAGCCATAATTTTTATCCACAAATAAAAGAAATAAAACTTTTAAATATATTGCTCTGTTTTAATGAGCTATTTAAATTGGGTTTCTATATTTTAACAAAATTTAGGATAAAAATTTAATTTTTTAAGTTTCTAATTGTTTGAGATGCACTAGTAAGTGAAGGTCCAAGGTCCCCCACATGTCGTAAAAGCTGAGTTTGGGGATTTTAGGTTTGTACTTTTTGGAGTGAATTTTTGAGTAAAAAGCTGATAAACCCGGACGGGGACTCCTTAAAGACGTTGAAGCCGTTCATCCAAGACATGCGTGTTACAGCTTTTTCTGCATGAGTGGTGCCAGAAAAAAAAGTCAATCCTGTTGGGGTGGGGTAAGCATGACTTTTCCCGTTTTTTAGGAGTCCATTCAGGATTTACTCTGAATTTTATTCAGAAATCCTGCTGCAGCTTTTCCCACTGTATCATTATCTGGTCTCGGGTAGGGGAGCGTAAACCACCTTTAAAGGTGTATTCTCATCATTTACAGTAATGGCATATCGATATTAGAAGCAATCAATATGTGAAAGGTGCAGGTCCCACCTTTCTCAAGAATTGGCCCTGTAGCGTGGCACACTCATCCCCTACTCAGAACTCTCAATGAAATTAATGAGAGTCTTCTGACCAAATCTCTGTTCAAAATGAAGAGGTTCTGGGTTCCATATCCAATGTGCCAGAAGTGGGTCCCACACCTATCACACACTGATGACATATCTTAACAATATGCCATCAATATGTGTGGTGGGAATACCCTTCTGAGCACCAGTATCACAATATCTGCAGTCTGCAGCCAATCAGGAGGAACCAGAGGATCCTGGACAGAGGGAGGGGCTGCAGGTATATATCAGGGACATGTTTTTAGGGTTTGTTTTAAATGGGATTTGTTTTTTGCAATTTTTCAGTTTTTGTAGGGGGTTTGAGTGAGTGGTGTGGGGGTTTGTACAAAATGGTTTTGGCCAACCCGGTGGGGAGAAAGCAGGCAAGGTTATTTTGCTCGGCCTCTACAGCGAGAGCGAGAGTATTAACAGAGTAGAGACAATTATGAAGATAAAGATATAGAAAAGTGAGAGAAAACCATTAGCGAGGATAGAAGAAATAATCTGACACATTAGCCAGTTGCTTAGTTCATGGGGAAAGAACACAGGGGGGCCAAAGGTTATGGGGGTGGGATCGCTTCAAAACTGTTTGGCCTAGAAGATTGCCGGGGCAGAGGCAAAAAATTGAAAATCCCGGGCCCTGGTCAAAAAAAATGGGGTACCAGTGCCACCCACAATTTAGTGTCCTTTTTGTGGCAGAAAAGGTTGGGGGGCCCCTTCAGGCTTCTGGCCCCCTAGCGACTGTACCTCTGACCCTGTAGCTATGCCCCTGTTGCCCGGGGGGTGCTTTGGGTGAGAGGTGATTGTTTTTTTTTTTAGAAGGGCCCAAAACAAAAAAATTTCGATAGAACCCCCTTTTATTAAATACTTGCCTTTTTTCACAGTCCCCCATACCCCTTTATGTGCCCCATTCACTGACCCTTTACATCTCTACTGTAACAGAAAACCATATGGAAAGTGATGAATTATGGTTAGGGATATCAGTGATTTATATAGGGGGGCCTTCCCCCCCCAATTGAGCCAAAAACAAAGAACCTCACAAAAAAGTGCTCATTCCCTAAATGGACTCAAGCCTGCATCATGGACATATGAATGTGCTACTACATTTTTCTGGCCAGATATGGCATTCACCAGTGATACTTTAGACAGCAAATGACCAGTCAGTTCTTGAAGTAGAGATATGGGCAAAATAGGAAAGCGTTAGAAACTGAGTGACTTTGATGATGGCAAAATTGAGATACTAGCCATGGGGCAAGCATCCCCCAAAGCAAGTCTTGTGGGGTGGCCCCAGGATGCAATGGTTAAAAACCACCAAAGTGGTCCCGAAAGGGCAACCTTTTTACCAAAGGGGCAGGGTCATACTACCTCGGGGTATTGATACACATGTTGTGTGAAAGGGTAGTCTATCTGCATTAGGATGCACTATGGGGAAAAAGGT
>JAODAL010048981.1:0-28538 GCA_025379985.1 Phyllomedusa bahiana
TTTTTTTTTTTTTTTTTTAATCCCACCGCCGTGAATTTACAGCGGTAGATGCTTGCTTAAAATTCTCTAGCTAACTACATAAAATGTTCAAATCTCTAATCTAACTAAATTGGAAGGATCACATTAATAGTAGAGGTTTCTCTGTGCAGAAATAGACTAATTTCGCTGAGCTGTTTGGCCACAGGCAGAGCGCAGGTCCTATCCCTATGAGACGCTGAGAGACACTGAGGCTGAAACAGGAAACGCTGTTCTATGTAAAACGAGGTCATGTGATTTTTCCAGCCAATCGCAACCATACACATCCCAGTTATGACGTCGCACACACATCTCACCCTGCTCTATTCTGTAATCTCATTTGCTGGCCGCCAAAATTACAGGAAGCCCCGAAAAAGGCGCGATCTTAATAGATGATGCACAGATTTTAACCTTAATTATCGCATGATCTGGAAATTTCGATCACCATAAAAACCTTGCCGATTTCAACTTTGTCGATAAAAATCGCTCAACACTACTCATAATCTCCTTTCCTTATATCCCTTGGGACCACCTCTAATACCAAAAAATGCAGGGAGGATGAATCTCCTCCATGTGTATCCGCCATGTGTCGGGCAACCGCGGTGTCCTGTCTATGTTCGATGTCTCCTATGTGCTCTAGGATCCTTCGTCTGAACTCCCTTGATGTTTTTCCGATATACGTCATTCCACAGGGGCATGTACATTGGTAAATTACACACTTTGATTTACAATTAGCAAAGGATAATAATTTGTAAAACTTTTTCATTTTCGGGTCTTTAAATCCTTTTGAAACTTAAATATACCTACAACCCTTGCAATTGCCGCACTTGTATGTACCCCACGTTATGTTCTTAAGCCAATTTGTCGTTAATTTTGGGGGGACATAGGGACTATTTACCAGTCGGACCTGAAGATTTCTTCCCCTCCTGTACGTGATTATTGGACGTGAATCCACAAGATCAGCGATGTTAGGATCCTGTGTTAGGATTGGCCAGTATCTCGCCAGAATTTCTTTCATCTCTCTTGCTGCTGTATCAAAGGTTCGGATTATCCTTACCTTCTGTAACGGCTGGGTAGTGGATCCGCTGGTCCACCGCAAGCGATGGTAGTTAAGCCAGGGAATGGAATCTAAGTAGCCCCCGGTTTTCACCAGAGCCCGCCGCAAAGCGGGATGGACTTGCTGCGGCGTGAGGCTACCAGGTCGTCCTCCCTGACGTGACTTGCCTGCGGTGGCAGCCGAGGTGAAGCATAGTACAGAGTCGTAGTCCGACAATCGTAGTCGTAGGCAGGCAGGAGGTCAGGGCAGGCGGCAAAGGTTCGTGGTCGTGGACAGGCAGGAAGGTCAGGGCTGGCGGCAAAGGTTCGGAGTCGAGAAAACGTAGCAAGAGGTCTGGTACACAGTAAGGCAAGAATATACTTAGGGAACGCTTTAGCTAAGGCACGAGGCAACATAGATCCAGCACAGAGTGACAGTGAGCGTAACCTTAAATAGAGGAGGCGTTTGGCAATTAGCCAATTAAAGGGACGCTGGCCCTTTAAATCTTCGAGAACGAGCGCGCGCGCGCCTTAGAGGACGGGCACGCGCGCCTCGGCCAGCAGAGGGCGCGGACGGGACGGGACCGAGGTCAGGTGAGTCCCTGTGTGCCGCGGGACCGCCGCTCGTCCTGCGGACAGCGTCGCGCCCCGGGCCGGGCACACACCCAGGGAGGCAGACACGGGTGCGCCCGTGGCCCGCGGGCCGAGGAGCGGGAGCACCCGTGACAGTACCCCCCCTTTAGGTCTCCCCCTCTTCTTAGGCCGAAGGAATCTGCGGATCAGGTCTCGGTTCAAGATATTGGACTCCGGTTCCCAGGACCTCTCTTCGGGGCCGAAGCCCCTCCAATCTACAAGAAAAAATCGCTTACCCCTGATGGTCTTCATATCTAAGATGTCCTTCACTTCAAAGACATCAGGGGATTCTAACACCGGAGATGGAGCAGCGCTCCTCTGGGAGAACCGGTTCAGGACCAACGGCTTTAGGAGGGAGACATGAAATGCGTTACGAACCCGGAGACACGGAGGCAGGCAGAGATTATAGGACACCGGGTTCAGTTGTCGCAGTACTCTGAATGGTCCCAGAAACCGCGGACCCAGTTTAAAGATAGGGATCTTGAGTCGTATGTATCTAGAAGAGAGCCACACTTTAACCCCTGGGAGGAATCTTGGGGAAGGTCTTCTCCTCTTGTCAGCTTGCGTCTTCATGCGGGCTGAAGCCTGGAGTAAGGCTTGTCGGGTCTCTCGCCAGATGACACTGAAATCTTGAACCTGGTTGTCCACGGCGGGGACCTCGGAGGCAGAAGCCAAGGGGAGGGGAGGGCGCGGGTGACGCCCATAGACCACAAGAAATGGAGAGCGGCCAGTTGAGTCGGAGTCCCGGTGATTATACGAGAACTCGGCCCAAGAAAGCAATTCGGACCAGTTGTCCTGACGTCCGGACACGAAGTGTCGTAGATACTCCCCCAAGATCTGGTTTACCCTCTCCACCTGCCCGTTTGTCTGGGGATGATATGCGGAGGAAAAATCCAGCTTGATTTGCAACCGGGAACACAGGGCACGCCAGAATTTAGAGACAAATTGGACGCCACGATCGGAGATGATGTGGGATGGTAAACCATGCAGGCGAAAAATGTGCTGGAAAAAATAGCCCGCCAATTGAGGAGCTGAAGGAAGACCAGGCAGCGGCACAAAGTGGGACATTTTTGAAAATCGGTCAGTGACCACCCAAATGACGGAGGTCCCCGAGGAAGGGGGAAGGTCCGTGATGAAGTCCATGCCTATGTGTGTCCATGGAGCCTCCGGAACAGGCAGAGGGACTAGGAGACCTGTGGGCCTATGGCGTGGAACCTTGTTTCGGGCACAAGTGGTACAGGAAAGAACAAAGTCCTTGACATCTTGGAGCAGAGTTGGCCACCAGTAGTGTCACGAGATGAGGGCATAGGATTTTCATACCCCGGGATGACCGGCCAGAAGAGAGCTATGCCCCCAGCCCAGAATTCTCTTCCCGAGTGTGGGGCGCACATAGGTTCTGCCCGGAGGGACGCTACGGAGATCCACAGGAGCCATGTGGACCAGTCGTTCAGGAGCAATGATGTGCTGAGATACTGGTTCCTCTCCGGTAATGTCAGAGGCACGGGAGAGAGCATCTGCCTTGACATTTTTCTCGGCCGGACGGAAGTGTATCTTAAAATCAAAACGAGAGAAAAAAAGAGACCACCGGGCCTGGCGAGGATTTAGGCTCTGAGCTGTCTGCAGGTATTGCAGATTCTTGTGATCTGTAAAGATGTCAAACGGATGTCGAGCTCCCTCCAAGAGATGCCGCCACTCCTCTAGGGCTAGTTTTATGGCCAACAGCTCCCGATCTCCAATGGCATAATTTCGTTCTGCCGAAGAGAAGGTCTTTGAAAAGAAACCACATGTGACGATCTTGCCTTTAGGGCCCTTCTGGGTCAGGACCACCCCAGCTCCCACGGAAGAGGCATCTACCTCAAGGCTGAAGGGTCTCTCTGGATCTGGACGGACCAAAATAGGTGCGGAGGAGAACGCAGACTTTAGTCAGGAGAACGCTTCCTCGGCAGATGGGGGCCAACATTTAGGATTAGCGTACTTCCTGGTGAGAGCCTCGATGGGAGCCACCAATGTAGAAAAGTGGGGAATAAACTGCCGGTCGTAATTGGCGAATCCTAAAAATCGTTGAATCGCCCGGAGACCGACAGGTCGCGGCCACTGTTGGATCGCAGAGAGTTTCGCAGGATCCATCTGAAGACCTCGATCAGAGACTGTGTACCCCAGGAACGGAAGGCTGGCCTGGTGGAAGCAGCACTTTTCCAACTTGGCATACAGTCAGTTGTCCCGCAGGCGTCGTAGGACCTGGCGTACTTGTCTGTGGTGGGTCTGTAGGTCAGGAGAAAAAATCAAAATGTCGTCCAGGTATACAATGACGCAGGTGTACAGCAAGTCCCGAAAAACGCCATTGACAAACTCCTGGAAAACGGCCGGGGTGTTGCACAGCCCAAAAGGCATCACGAGATATTCAAAATGCCCGTCCCGTGTGTTGAATGCCGTTTTCCACTCATCCCCCTCACGAATTCTGATGAGGTTGTAGGCTCCACGTAGATCTAATTTGGTGAAGACCCTGGCTCCACGGAGGCGGTCGAAGAGCTCAGATATCAGGGGTAGAGGGTAGCGATTCTTCACCGTGATCTTGTTTAGCCCTCTGTAATCAATGCACGGGCGAAGCGAACCGTCTTTTTTCTGGACGAAGAAGAAGCCGGCTCCGGCAGGCGAGGAGGATTTGCGTATGAATCCTTTTGACAAATTCTCCTGTATGTAGGCCGACATGGCCTGGGTCTCGGGCACAGAGAGAGGATAGACCCTACCCCGTGGAGGGCTGGTCCTGGGAAGGAGGTCTAAGGGACACTCATACGGCCGATGAGGAGGTAACTTCTCAGCCTGTTTCTCCGAGAACACATCTCCAAAATCCTGGTACTCCGCTGGCAGACCCTGTAGAAGCCTGATGGACGACTGGGGAGGAGCGACGGACACCGGGCGTGGTGCCACCAAACAAAGTTCCTGGCACTCCGAACCCCAACGAACGACTTCACCTGTCCTCCAGTCAAGCGTAGGGGCGTGGCGTTGCAACCAGGGTAGCCCCAACAGGATCGCCGAAGAAGCGCGAGGCAGAACGTGGAAGGAGATCTTCTCTGTGTGCAGGACCCCAACACGGAGGGTCACTGGCCTGGTGATAAACCGAATGGAGTCGCTGAGGAGCTCCCCACTGACGGAAGAGATAAGCAACGGCTTTTCCAGACGGGTCACCGGCAAGCGGTAGCGTGACACCAGAGCGGCATGAATAAAGTTCCCGGCGGAACCCGAGTCCAGGAAGGCAGAGGCCCGTAGAGATAGACCCGCTTCCGTGGTTACCTCCACTGGCAACAACAGTCGTGGAGAGGAGTGCTGAGCACCTAGGGACGCCTCTCCTACAGCCCCTAGGTGCGAGCGTTTCCCGGCCGCTGAGGACGCTGCGGACAACTCCTGCGAAAATGGTCCGGACTGGCGCAGTAGAGGCAGAGGTTCTCCAGCCTGCGACGGGACAGCTCCGACTCCGACAAATGAGCCCGGTCCACCTGCATGGGTTCTTCAGTGGACGACTGTGGAGGAGGCAGCAGAGATCTCTGAAATACTGGAGCCAGACGAGATAAACGTCGGGTTTGTGCCAAGTCCCGCTCCTGACGGAGCTCCTGCTGTCTCTCCGCAAAACGCACGTCTATGCGAGTGGCCAGATGGATGAGCTCACTCAACGACGGTGGGAGATCTCTGGCTGCGAGAGCGTCCTTTACCCTGCTAGACAGACCCTTCTTAACAGAGAGCGGTGTCATTCCAGGTCAGCTCGGAGGCTAGGGTGCGGAATTGAACTGCATAATCCCCTACAGAGGAGTCCCCTTGGCGTAGATTTAGCAGCGCCGTCTCCGCGGAAGATGCTCGCGCAGGCTCCTCGAAAACGCTGCGGAATTCAGTGAGGAAGGCCTGTAGATCTGCGGTCACAGGGTCGTTCCGGTCCCAAAGAGGCGTCGCCCAGGCTAGGGCCTTTCCGGAAAGCAGACTCACCACGAACGCCACCTTTGACCTTTCAGAGGGAAACTGGTCGGCCATCAACTCCACGTGCATGGAGCACTGCGTGACGAAACCTCTACAGAGCTTCGAGTCCCCATCAAACTTGGAAGGCAGTGGAAGGCGAAGCTTCGGACCCACGGTTGCCAGTGAGACGGCCGGGATAGAAGAAGACACCGGCGCAGAGACAGGTTGCTGCTGCTGGGACGCCAGGAGTTGGCGCATCATGGCGGACAGCTGTCCCAGTTGCTGAGCTTGTTGCGATATCTGTTGCGACTGTTGGGCGACAGTGGACGTGAGATCTGCGACGCTTGGCAGGGGCACCTTGGCGGGATCCATGGCTGGATCTAACTGTAACGGCTGGGTAGTGGATCCGCTGGTCCACCGCAAGCGATGGTAGTTAAGCCACGCCAGGGAACGGAATCTAAGTAGCCCCCGGTTTTCACCAGAGCCCGCCGCAAAGCGGGATGGACTTGCTGCGGCGTGAGGCTACCAGGTCGTCCCCCCTGACGTGACTTGCCTGCGGTGGCAGCCGAGGTGCAGCGTGGTACAGAGTCGTAGTCCGAGAATCGTAGTCGTAGGCAGGCAGGAGGTCAGGGCAGGCGGCAAAGGTTCGTGGTCGTGGACAGGCAGGAAGGTCAGGGCTGGCGGCAGAGGTTCGGAGTCGAGAAAACGTAGCAAGAGGTCTGGTACACGGTAAGGCAAGAATATACTTAGGGAACGCTTTAGCTAAGGCACGAGGCAACATAGATCCAGCACAGAGTGACAGTGAGCGAAACCTTAAATAGAGGAGGCGTTTGGCAATTAGCCAATTAAAGGGACGCTGGCCCTTTAAATCTTCGAGAACGAGCGCGCGCGCCTTAGAGGACGGGCACGCGCGCCTCGGCCGGCAGAGGGCGCGATGGGACAGGAACGAGGTCAGGTGAGTCCCTGTGCGCCGCGGGACCGCCGCTCGTCCTGCGGACAGCGTCGCACCCCGGGCCGGGTACACACCCGGGGAGGCAGACGCGGGTGCGCCCGCGGCCCGCCGGCTGAGGAGCGGGAGCACCCGTGACACCTTCTTCATCTCCTCTCTTTTTCTAGGTTTTAATAACTCCTTTCGATTTTAAAAATAAAAAACCCAGGGGGGAATGGCAAATCCTTTGTCAAATTCCTGCGATGGGGAGTAGATGTGTTTGGGGAAAGGGGGAAAATTTTGGGGAAAAGAAAAAAAATTTTTTCTTTGGCAAAAATTTTTAAAAATTACTCCATCTTTGAAAAAATTATTAAAAAGAACTCAATAAAGCATCCCAAACCCCAAACATTAAATCAGGGGGGGGAGATTAAATAACGGGAAAAAATTTCTTTAAAAAAAAACTTTTACCCCAAAGGGGTTTTAAGGATTCAATTGTACCACCAAATTGGAAAAACCGTAACCAAAATCTTATGGTTAAGTGTGAAAACGGGGAAAAACCCCCTTTTCCCTTTCTAATCCGCTTTTAAACCCTTTTATTAGAAGGGGGAGAAAAAAAAACTTTTGAGGTTACGGGAAAGGGAAAAATTTCCCGGGAAAAATTTAGTAAAGATAGCATCAAAATTTAAAGGGAGAAAATTTGGACTTTAACAAAAAAAAAATTGGAATTACAGGGTTTAATTTTGAAAAGTTCACAAACGGAGTTCGGGGAAAAAAAAGGAGCTTTTCTTTTTTCCCAGAAAAAGGGGCCCTTTGGGGGGCAAAAAATTCCCAAAAAATTTCTTCATCCCCCACACTGATTACCCAGACACGGGAAACAAAAAAAGGGCCCCAAAAATTTTTGGGGGGAAACAAAATCCCCATTTTTTAACGGGGGAACGGGGAAGGGCCCCCCCAAAAAGTTTTTTCAGGGGAAAAAACGAAGGGGAAGAGGAAGGGGGAATTTAAAATTTTTCAATAAAATTTTCAGAGACCCAAACCTGGGGCGGGTTGGAAATGTTTTGTTTCCTTTCCTATTGGGGAAAAAATTCTAGGTAGGACGTCTTCCCCCCTTTTTTGGAAGGGGGAAAACACCCATCCAAGAATAAACATTTAGCTTTAAAGGTTATAAATCGTCTGACAGAGTTTTGCGGGGTGAAATCTCAGTATTTTTTTAAAGGTTACTTTTTAATCCCGGATGTACCCTTAGGAAAATTTTTTTGGATAAAAGTTTTTTTAATTTTTTCAGAAAGAAAAATAAAGGGGAAAAACTTTTTTTTTCCAAGCTGTTTGAAAATAGACAATCCCTTGGAAAGGGGGTTTTTAAATTCTGAAAAACTAGGGGGTTGTGAGTTTTATTTGGGAATCATTGCGGGGATAAGGGGTAAAAAGGGGTATTTTTTTTTAAAGGGCCCCCTTTTCCCTCTGTAGGTTTGAAAAGTGAAAAAAAAACCCCCCGGTCCCCCGGATAACAATTTAAAATTTTTTGTAAAAAGTAGAAAATTTGAACCCTTTTTGGAAACATTCGAAGGGGAAAAAATGGTTTGACAAGGAGTAATCTACCCTAGAAAGGGAATTTATTTTGGTTTTGAATTTTTTCTAAAATTGAAGAATTAATTTTTTATAATTTCCATCTGAAAAGGGGGGCCCCCGGAAACCCCGGGGAAACCCAAAAAAAATTTTGGTTATGGGGAGTTTGTTTTTTAAAAATTTTTGAAAAAACAAAGAAAGTGTTATGCCATTTTGGGAAAAAGGGATTCCTAGGGAAAATTTTTTTTGGGGGGAATTTAAAAAAACAATCCTAGATAAAAGAAAAAAATGGAAGAATTGTTTTGCCCCAAAAAGGGAGTATAAATTTTTTTACTCCCTAAAAACCTGCCTGGCGCTTTTTTTGGGAACTACCAAAAAGTCCATAAGGGATTAAACCCCTTTAAAACGTACCCCCATTGTGTCGGAAATTGATTCCTGACACAAAAATTTTAGGATTTACTTAGATCAAAAATTTTAACCCCGGGTCCATTTTTTGTTCCCGGTTCCGTCATTTTATAGGGACACGTTTGGTTTCCTGCATAGGTTAAAAAAATTTCCACAATAAAAGGAAGGGTCTTTTTTTTGTGTAGCTTAGACTTTCCGAGGAAATTTTATACCCAATCCCCCAAATAAAAGTGGGGGCCTTAAAAAACAGTGGAGTTTTTTTCCCTTTTCCCCTCCCCCCAGGGGCACAACAAATTTTTGTTTGGGTTTGTGTTTTAAACGGTTTTTTCCCCTCCACTTAATTTTTTTTTTTATTATTCCCCCCCAAGCCTCTAACCACCAAATCGGGGGGTTTTCCCCGGCCAGGGGGGAACCCCATGGCGCCGCCGTAAGGGGGCCAACGGGCTCCTGGGCGGGGGGGCGGGGGGAGGGGAAAAGTTTAAACTTTTTCACCCGGGGAGTGTGAGGATTACTTTTTGTTTTAATGAAAATTCTCCCAAAGGGGGAGGTAAATTGTTTAATGTTTTCATCTTTTGGGAAACCGGGCCCCAAAGGAATAGTTTTGGGCCGCTTTGAGATTAAATTTTTTTAAATTGTATATAAAATTTTGGGCCTTAATTTTTAAACCCTAAAATTTTAATTTTGTGGGGGTTATTTTTTTTGGGAATCCTCAAAAAAGGGAAAAGTAATCCAGGGGAGGAACACCTTTCAAACCAAAAAGGCTTTTTGGGAAAGGGCCAAAAAACCCGGGGAGGGGAATACCCCCCCCTTCTCAGAGGGGAGAGTGTTCATCCCCCCCCCCTGGGGAAAGGGAAGGTCCCAAAAGGGCCGGGGTTATTCGCATTAGAAAAAACGGTTTCTCCCTTGCAAATTTTAAAAAAGAAGCGGGGATGATCGGGTAAAAAAAAATTTTTTTTAAGGAACGGGGGTCACCCAAACGGGAAAAAATAAATACTCTCAGGGGGGTTTACAACTATCCCCTTTTAAAAAGTTTTTTAGAAAAAAAGGGTTAAAAAAACCTTAGAAAAAAGGGGGAAAGAGGGGGGAAAAGGGGAAAGGGTAAGGGATAATCAAAAAACCTTTGATCCCGCATAAAAAGAGATAAAAAAAAATTTTTTTGGGCGAGAAAGGGGGAAAAAACCCTTTTAAACACGGGGGTTCTAACATGGGCGGGTTTTAGTGTGGGTTTTCCCCGTCCAAAAAAATCAGGGTTAAAAGGAGGGGGAAGAAATTTTTCGGGCCCGACTGGTACAAAAGGTTCCACATTTTTTCCCCCCCAAATTAACGCCCAAAATTGGTTTTTAAGAAAAACAAAAAGGGGGCAAAATTGGGGCAAGGAACGGGGGTAGGTATATTTAATTTTTAAAAAGGGGTTTTAAAAGCCCGAAAAATGAAAAAAGTTTTCCCAAATTTATTTTTTCCTTTTTGCTAATTGTTAAAAAAAATGGATTTTAATTTCCCAAAATTGCCCCTGGGGAATGACGGTATATGGGGGGAAAAAAACTTTAAAGGGGGAGTTAGAACAAAAAGGATCAGGGAACATGGGGGAGGACACCCGAACTTTAGACGGGACACCGGGGGTTTTTGCCCCGACACATGGCGGATCCCACATGGAAAAAATTTCATCCCCCCTCATTTTTTGGTATTAGGGTAAGGTCCCCAAAGGGTTTTAAAAGGAAAGGAAAATTATGAAAAAATAAAAAAACCCCTTTTCCAAAAAGGAGCCCCGGGGGAGGGGGTTATTTAAAATTTTAAAAGGACATTTTACACCCCACTGGGTTTGGAAACGAAAATTTTATCATTTGCCCCAATTTTTTTTAAAAAGGCTTTTTTAAAAAATTTTTCTTTTTTTTTTTTTTTCCCCTTTTTTTTTTTTTTTTTTTTTACATCTTCAATTTACCCTTTTATTTTTTTACTTTTTTTTCCTTTGTTTTTAATGTTTCAGCCCCCCACCCCCCCCCCCCCCCGGTTGGATCTTATAAAGGAAAAAACCAAGGGTTGTGACACCCTTGCTGTTTGGGCCCCGTGGAGGGGTTCTTTTTTTTTTAACCTTATACCCCGATCTTAAAAGCAAAAATTTATAAGGGTTTTGGGAAAGGGGAGTTTGGATTTTTAGATCCAATTTTTTTGGGTCTTGTTTAGGTTGTTTTTATCCCCCCCCATTTATACCCAAAGAGTTTTGAAAACCAATTTGCCTGGAATATCCCCCTTTTTAAAATATAAGGTGCTAATGGGAAAAAGAACCAAAAGGGGGCCCCCCTTGATATAGAAAAAATTTTAAAGGCTTTTTCCACCTTCTTGGGAATGAGAATTTTAAGATTTAAAATGATTCGTTTGCGGCAAAAGGGGGGTTGGAATTTCTATTTTCTTTTTGGGGTTTTTAAAAATAGAAAGGACAAATTTCGCAGGGCTTTGGGGGGCGAGGGGAAAATTTTATTCCCCCTGAAGGGCCCTCCTCTTTTTGGGAGTCCCGCAAATGACAACCGGGAAAAATGGATTTGGGGATAAAAGGGGAAAGCGGGGCACCGGCGTTCAAATTGCGAAGGGTAAAGGTGTTTAATAGGGGCGGAGTTCTTACGGGGAAAATAGGCTAAATAGTAATTAGTGGGTTAAAGGGGGTTGAAAATTCACATGAGGGTTTAGAATTGTTTTTAAATAAGCAAGCTGTTTTGGGGAAATCATTTGCCCCTTTCCCTATTAATCAAAAGGGGGAGGTAAGAAATCTTCTACGGGAAAAACCCCTTGTTTTTTGGGGAAAACATTTTTCGGGGGGAATGTTAGGTTTTTTTTGGTTTTCAAAATTTTTAAAATGTTTTGAAAAACGTTTTTTTTCTGACTGGATTTTTTATCCCAAATGGAAAATTTCTCTTTTTAACCAGAAAATTTAAATTTGGCGGAGAAAAACCCAGGGCAAGGGGTTTTTTGGTTGGAAGTTTTTTTTAATTTTTTGGGCTGAGATTAAAAGCTTTTTAATATCTGTAATTAAAGAAGCATCATATTTGGAGGGATAGGTGTTGAGGGTTTAACATATCTTTATTGTTTTTAAAGGGGGTATCATAAAAATTGCCAAACTGCATCATGATGTTTTGTAATGTATAAAAAATTTTTTTTAATGTTTATATAGAAAGCTCTATGATATCCCCAAATATTTTTTTTGACGATTTTTATCGAAAAAGTTGAAATCGGAAAGGGTTTTTTTTATGGGGATCAAAATTTTCCCAAGATCATGCGTTTAATTAGGGTTTAAAAATTGACTTTAATATTTTTTTTTTAAGATGGGCGCTTTTTTCGGCGTTTCCCCTTTTAATTTTTTGGCCCGGGCCACCCCAAAACCCCGGGGTTTTAAAAACCAAAATTTTAGGGGGGGCAGGGGTGACATGTGGGGGGGTTGGCCGAAAAAGGTGTTTAAACGGGGGATGTGAAAATTGGTTTGGCGAAATTTGGCTTGGAAAAATCAAAATTGACCTGGGTTTTACATAGAAAAGCTTTTCCCTTTGTTTCGCCTCAGTGTCCCCTCGCGTCCTAAAAAGGGAAAGGGACCTGGTTTGGGTCTGGGGCCCAAAAACCAGCTCAGCGAAATTAGTCTATTTCTGCACAGAGAAACCTCTACTATTAGTGTGACCCGCCCAAAATTTAGTTAGATTAGAAAATTTAAAGAATTTATGTAGTTACCCAGGGGTTTTTAAAAAGCAGAAATTACCGCCTGTAAATTCAGGGTGGTGGGAGCGGGGGGGGGGGGGGGGGGGGGGGTTAAGGGGCGAAAAACAGAAAAGCTTTACCCTTAAAGAACTTTGGATAAAGTCCCCAAAAATTAGGTAGAATTTGTAGGGGAAATTTATTTTTTATTATTAAAGTTTTGTTTTTGAAAAAAAAATTTCCGGGGATATTGGGCAAAAAAACCTTTTATTGGATAAACACATTTCTAGTAACTGCGGCTCTTTTTTTAGCTGCAAAACTCCACTTTTTCAGTATAAAATTTCAGATAGGTGTTATTTTTTAATTTTTGGGGACTGTTGATATATCCCCCTTGAACTTAAATTAAAATTTCCAGCAATCTTGTAGTCAGACGGTTGTTTTTTCCCAAAAAAATCCGTGTATTTTAAAAAAAAAACACCCCTTTTTCGTTTTTTTTGGGACTTTTGCGCACCCCCCCACTTTTTATTGCGCCATTTTTCGTAAATCTTAAAAAAAGGAAATTTTTATATTCCCCCAAAAGGTAAATTTGAAAGGGGTTGCAAAAAATCCCTTTTTTTTATAAAAAATAAAGTTACGTGTTTTTTGACTTTTAGCCCCCAGTACGTTAAATTGACGCGGGCTTTACGAAAATCTTAAAACAGCAATTCTATATTCACCACAGGGGTTTAAAGGTGAAAAAAAACCGTTTTTTTATACCCAAAAAACAAAACAGTTACGTTTTTTTTGACTTTTGCGCACCCATTTTTCTGTTCATTGACGTTTAGCTTCTAGGGAAAAATTTTTTAAAACAGAATTCTATATTCCCCAAGGTAAAATTGAAAGCTGCAAAAAATACCTTTTATTATATAAAAACATAACAGTTAGGGTTTTTTTTTGGGATTTTGCGCCCAGTTTGTTTTTGACACCTTGGGAGTTTTTAAATTTGAATCCAGCAATTTTTTTTTGGGTTTGAGGGATTTGAGAAAAAAGCTGTGATTTTCCGTTTTTTTTAAAAAAGGGGACTTTCCCAAAAATATTCCCATCCCCTTCCCCAAATTTTTATATTTTGGCATGGAGCAAAAAGCAGGTGGTTTAAACGAGCAAAAAAGGGGGGGTTTCACATGGAGGTAGAGGTAAAGACGGGGGAAGGGGGTCCTTTTTAGTGCTGGGACAAACGCATGCCGCGGATCTCTTTTGCAGGACCCTAAAGGCCCGCCCTGCTGGGTCAGGGCCCTGTGAAACTAAGTAACGAAACATGGGCGCCCCAAACTGTCCTTTAGTGGTTAAAGCAACCTGCATCCCACCCGTTTACTCCTCGTTTTTTTTCCCCTCCGGCCCCCAAATGTCGCTCGCCTCATCAGCTTTCCGGGTTTTCCAAAATTTAAAGAAACCCAAAAGTCAAAAACGTTTTACCCACCACTTTTGGATAATCCATTTTGAAAAACCTTTTTTGATGGACAAAATTGGGTTGGGGTCGAAAAACATGTTAAAAGATCCCAAAAGGGGTGATTTTTGTTTTGCTCTGACGCCCGTTTCTGATGCCAACAGAGGAGGTGAAGGAAAAACCCGGGCAAACGGCCAAAAAAAACACGGGCCCCCCCGGGCGGGGAAAAGCCATTGCAGTTCCCATTGCTTTTTAGCCCGCAGATTTGGATGCAGAAATTTAGGAACGACCAAGTAAAATTTTGTTGAGATGGGTGATGATGCGACATTCGGGTTTCCATCCTGGTCTTTTCCGCAAAAAATTTGCTTGCGAGCGGGTTCAAACAGTGGACGGGAGGAAGACGATGGGGGGTTTGTGTTCCCAATAGGGGGGCCGCCCCACAAAAAAAAGGAAAAGGTTGGGGGAGGGGGAGAGTCGCCCGATATGATTTTTCCCCGCCACGGTCAGGCCCAAAAACCCCCTTTCGGTTTTCGCCGGGAAAAGGGGCCAAAGGGCCCCCTCAAGCCCGGGCCTTTTTTTGGGGCAAACCCCTGTTCACCGCGATGTCTTTTGCCCCCTTTGCCGTTTAAAGCATAAGTTAGGGCCCAAAAACCCCTTTAAATGGTTAACCCCCCCACCAAAATGTCTTGTCCCCATGCAGCGAAAAGCCTTTAGTTGAAATTGGGGGGAAAACTTGGCCAAAAAAGGCCCGACCGACGCCGGGCCTCCCAACCCCCTGTCACACCCTCTGTCTCCGCCTCCTCCTCCTTTTGCCCCCCAAGCTTCCTAGGGTGCCCATGTCTTCAGAGTCTGATCAGGGATCAGCCCCGCTTCAGCCCCAAAAAGTTCGCCCGGGAAAATACCACCAAACACCCCCCGAGACCCCCTTTTTCCCCTTCTCCTTCCCCCGGGTTTTTCGAAACCCGCACGGGTACCCGCGGCCAGGGCTAGCAGCAGCCCTTTTGTTTTCCCGGTTTTGGGGGGAGAAAGAAAAAACCTTTTTTAAACCCCAAACCCCTCCCAAAGCCCAAAAGCCTGAATGTCGGCCCTTGCCAAGGCTTTTGGCCCTTGGAAAAAAGGGGGGTTGCCTTTCCCTCTGGTGGACAAAAGATGGGGTTTCCCCCACGTCATGGCCCCCGCCTTTCCCCCAAAAACCCCCGATGCCAGAAAGGAATTTTTTGCCAGGAAAAAACAGTCCCTGCTTGGCCAAGGGCCCCGTGTCATCTAAAAATTTCAAACGCGGGTTTTCTGCCCTCTGTGTCCGGAAAAAAAATCCATTCACCACCCACCCGGACTAGTAAGCACGGCAAAAAAGGCCCCTATATCTCTGTGACAGCTCACTGGGTGAGCTGGGTGGATGTCTCTGGGGGGGACGGTTTGGGTCTCAGGCTCGGGGCCGGGAACGCCCCTTTTAAAACCGCGGGATGGTGCAGGGGTCTTTTTTCCCCAAAAAGGGCCCCCTTGGGGGGATCAGTGCCCGAGACACCAGGCCCTGTTTTAAAAATTTAAACTGCCTTTGGGACCGTCCAACCCCAGGTCAGGAGGGTCGTGGAGGGGTCTAAAACAACGGGGGGCCCCAAGGGGGCTTTGGGCTGGGTGACAAGGAAAAACCCTTTTGGCCCGGCAAAGGGGGGTGGCGGGTAAAGGGGCGGAAAAACTTCTGGCCCCCCTTAAGATCGGGTTGGCTGGAGCAATCCCTTGCCTGGCCCCATGTCAAAGAACCTTTTTTCGGGCCCGAAATTTTTAAAGAGTAAAGGGTTTTGGGCTGCCTGTGGGAAAAAGGCTCGGGTTTTAGTTCGCACTTCCCCCCGTTCGCCCCCTGCTTGTCCCGCCTGGTGCGTTTGCAGCGTCAGCTCGGGCCCCCCCCGTCAACCCTTCATTGTTACGGGGCAAACGCTGGGAAATTCCCCCTTCCACATGCTCCAGCGATTGTGGGCCCGCAAACCGCAATGCCCCTTAGCAGTTTTTAAAGTGGAAAAACAAAGGCCCCGAAAAAAGCAGCGGTAAAAAAACCCCGGGGTGTTGAAAACCAAACCCAGATTTGGGGGCCCCGGTTTTAAAGGGGCTCTGCACCATCCCCTTTCCCGTTTTGAAGAAGCCACCAAAATGGTCAAGTGCGGGGGCAATGCCCTTGTCAGAAAGAGCAAATTTTGGGATTCTTAGTTCTGGGAGACGATCGTTGGACAATCTGAAAAAAACAGGTCCCGCAGGGAGGGGGGAGGAGAACCCGGACACAAAATGCGGGGAAAGGAGCCCTTTTTTCCCCCCCGTCAAATCCACAAGGGCCCGGGCAGTTTTTCCCCCAAATTTAAAGGTCTTTTTAGGCAGTGGTTCGGGGGGCCAAAAGCTAGTGCAACCCGGGGGCGCAAACAGCTCTAGGGGCATTTATTTTCAGGGCCCAAAACCCGGGCCCGTGTTTTAAGCTGTGCCGGAGGCAGGGAGGAGGAGGAGGAGGGAGGAGGAAGGGATTCCTAGACCCCCTGTTAAAAACGTCCCTGCCTTGGAAAAAAGGTTGGCGGAATTTGGGCGGGGGAGGAAGATGAGGAAAATCAGTTTGCTAAATTTCCCCCCGACCCGTGGCTTGGGAAATTTTAAGGGTCCCCTCTCTCACAAAGAGTGCTTGGTTTTCCCTTTTCACCACATGATCCTCGCCCCTTAAGGGGCCCCTCAAAAAAAGAAACAAAAAGGTTACTGGGTGGCCACCCTCCCTTTATCCCAGGTTTAAAAAAAAAAAATCAGCCCCTTTCCTACCAACCCACCCAAATAGAGAGTAAAAAAGGGGGAAATGGGACCCCCTTTTGGGGTTGAAAAAAATTTTGGGACATTGTTGGTTGATTTTTCCCTTCCCCCAAAAGTCCGGTGGAACAAAATCAGCGACGTGACAGCCTTAAAGGGGCCAGTAGGGGGGGAGCGGCAAGGAGCAGGCAAGGTGGCAAAGCCCAAAGGGGGGGACCTCTGGCAATCTTTGTTTACAAAATCCCCCAAAAAGCATGCAAAGCCAGGCACACATCCAAAACACGGATCAGCTTAAGGGAAAGGGGGCACGAAATTCTGGTTTTCAACACCCATTTTTTTGCATGGGTTCCGGACCCAATAGACTTCTGGGTATCCAAAAAAGGGGGCGAAATGGGGGAGTGGCTTGTTCACGCCATAGAGGTGTTTGTCCTGCCCAAACAGCCCGCGTCATATTCTGAGCGGACCCCTTTAGCCAAAACTGGAAGGGGTTTTTACAAGGGCAAAAAGCATGGGGTTTCCAAAAAAATAAATTTTGGATCGTTTGATTTCCTTTAAGGTTTAAAACAAAGGGATGGTTTTTTTTGGGTGATGTTGTGGGGCCCCAAAAGAAAAGAGGGGGGAAAAAAAAATTTGTTTTCCCGGTCTAATTTTAAAATTTCCCTTTTAAAAGGGAAAAAGGGCCTTTGAAAACTTTTTTTTTTAAAAAAATTTTTATTTTTACTGCAAATTTTTTTTTTTCTTTTCCCAACAGTTCAAATTTTTTGGTTTTGCTGTGAGGAGGGTGTAAAAAAACCGCAAGGTTTCATTTACAAAACCGGGATTCCATTTTTCTCACTTTATCTTAAGAAATTTTCGCATTGTCAATGGTTTTGGGTCATGGGTTTCTGTGGATTAAAAGAAAAAAACATGGTCCTTTTGGGAAAAGAAATTTGACTTCTAAGTGGGATTTTCCCTCACAAATTTTTTTTAAATGGGGAGAAGTAATTTTTTTAATTTTTTGGGGGCATGCTGCTTTGAAATGCAGCAATTAATACGATCCTTTATAAAAAAAAAGTTGTTTTAACAGACATTTGTTCTTCACAATTGACCAAAAGGGGGTTCCCAAAGGGATGCTTTTTAATTTTTGGGGGAAATTTTTCTTTTGACATGCAGCCTTTTTTTTTTTTTTTTTTTTTTACAGGTTTTCCCATTCTTAAAAAAAATTGTTTCTAACAGGGGCATTTGCTCTTTCCCAAATGTCAAGAAAAAGGCTCAAGGGTGATGGTTGCTGTTTTAGAAACAGGAAAAAGGGTAGGACAACTGTTAATGGAAAAATATTTGCAAAAAAATGACTTGTTTTTGCAAGATTTTAACCCTTGCTATCAAAACCCTGTATTGAGAAACCCAAATTTAAAAACAATGAAAAAAGGGGAAAAAAGACAAAGGTGGGATTTCCCTTCCCCAAATTTTTAAAAATTTTTTTTTTAGAATTAAAGTACTAAAAAACTTTTTTTACAAAAAAAGCTGTTTTAAAAAAAAAAATTCCCCAAATTGTACAAAGGGGAAAGGGACAGGAAAACTTGAACCCCGATGTAGGTTTTTCAGGGAAATGGAGTATGGAAACACAGAAAGAGAAAAAAAGGGGAAAGAGGGCCTTTTTCCCCCAGCACGTTTAGTAAAAATTTAGGAAAAAGAATTTCCCCGGATTAAAGGGCACCGGGGTGTAAAAGGGCTTAACCACCCGTATTTCCAAAATGAAGTCAATTTGGGCCACCTAAAAAGGAAGGGGGAAAACGCTACCCCCGGTAAATTTAATGTGTACAGAGGAAAAGGGTGGAGTTCTCACACTTTCGCTTCCGGGACTCTGCTTCAGCACGACAGTTTTTGTTTTTCTTTCGTCTTTAGGGAAATTTTTTTCCCGTGTGTTAATAGATGGGGGAAGCCAGCCCGGGCTTTCAGCCCACCACTTAACTCCGGGGCCCGGGTCATGCTGTGGCCCCAAAAAAGGTATAGTCAATTTTCCAGTTCAACTAAAATGGTGGTTGAAAGACTCCCTTTTTTTGAAATTTTTAAATTTTGGGGGGCATCCCGGTTTGGGGCTAAAGCTTGGGGGGCCCCGGACAGGTTTTATTCAATTTTCCAGTGGGAAAATAAAAAAGGTGGTTGAAAGACTCCCCCTTTTTTCCCGGGACTTTTTTTAAAAAATGGGTCAGAAGGGTTTTAAAGGTCATTTGCGGTACAGGGGCAGATATAGTTAAATTTTCCAGTTCAAAAAAAATGGTGGGTGAAAGATCCTTTTTTCGGAAATTTTTAAATCTGGGGGGGGCCCGCAAAGGGTTTTGGGCCCCATGCTGCGTTCCGGGGAAGGGGATAGTCAATGTCCCGTGAAAAATTAAAATTTGGGGGTTGGAAAAACTTTTTTCGGCACTTTTTAAAGGGGGGGGTCTTTCAGGTTTTTGGGGGGGATGCTGTGGCCCAAGGGGCAGTTTTAGTCAATGTCCAAATGAAACTAAAATGGTGGTTGAAAGTCTCCTTTCTCCCCGGGGGCTTTTTAAAATGTGGGGGGGCAAAGCAGGTTTGGGGCTCATGCTTTTGGCCCCGGCAGGTTTTAGTCAAAGTCCCGTGGGAAAATAAAAATGGGGGGTTGGAAAAATCCTTTTTTTTTCCCGCACTTTTTAAAATTTTGGGGGGGCATGCAGGTTTGGGGCTCATGCTTCCCGGGGGGTTGGCAAAAAAGGGGGTTTTCCCAAAGGGGGGATAGGGGGAATTTTTTCAGGTTGAAACCTAAAAAAGGTGGTTTTAAAAACTCCTTTTTCCGGGACTTTTTTAAATTTTTTCTTTGGGGTTCTTCCAAAAAACAAGGTAAAAAAAATTTTGGTTTTCCCCCCTTTTTATTGGCGGTTTACAGGGAAACAGATATTTGTTAGTGTCCAGTTTAACTTAAAAAGGTTTGGGTTTAAAGGGCCCTTTTTTTCGGCACTTTTTTTAAATCTGGGGGGTTTTTAGGTTTGGGGTCATGCTGCGTTCCCGGACCCGGGATAATTTTAATGTCCAGTTCCAAAAAAGATGATGGTTCAAACTACTGGGCCCTTTTGGCGCTTTTTTAAATTTGTGGGGTTTCAGGTTTTAAAGGGGCAGGCCCGTGGTTTCAAGGGCAGGGTTTGGGGGAATTTTCTGGAATTTTTTTTCTGTGACCCTTTTTTAACCCAAGTGTGTTGCCTTTAAAATTTTAGCACGTTTCCCTTTTACTGTTGTGGTTGTTAATTTTTAAACTTCTCCGCCCCTTTTTTGGGTGTAAATAATGAAGGTGTTGTTGCTCTCCCATAGGGCTTTTTTGGTAAAAACTCCTAATCGATGCCCCACTATCGAAAAAAACCCTTTTCGATAGCGGTTCCCCACTATCGAATTCGATGATCTCGATTTTCCAAAGCCCCAAACGCCCAAAATTTAAACACAAAAATTTATAGTGTTTCAGTCTGTGTGGTCCCTGTTTAGCCCGACGATTTTCACGGGGTGGAAAAAGCCGGGAGGGCAATAAGTACATTTGGGGCAGAAAATTGAAAAATATTTTGTGTTTTGGGGCGATAACAATAATTTTTTTGTAAAAAGCATAGGAACTGTAATAAAAGGGGGATAGTAAAAAAAATTGGGGGCAAAAAATATTTTAAATCATATTTAGTTTTTTTGGGGGGGATAACAAATTTTCCACTTTTAAAAGGAAAATTGGAATTGAAATACTAGGAGCATCGGATATTATTTTGACGATTTGGGAGACCTTTTGTTTTGGGGTCGCCCTTATCGGGGGGGTTTTCTCCAATTTTTTATTTTTTTTTTTTTTTTTTTTTTTTTTAGGCTTCTATGGGGGGGATAGAAAAAATAGGAACGTTTTAATTGGTTTTTTATTAAAGGCTAAGTTTTTTTGGAGTTTTTTTAAATGGGTAAATTACTCTTCTGTGTTGTGAAAACCCTTTAAATATTTTTTGAGAGTTGTTGCCCCCAAAATTTTCTATTGGACAGGCCCCCAGTCCCTAACCCTATTTTTTTTGTTGGGGCCCTTGATGGTATATATTCCAAAACCCCGGTAAACAATTTAAAAAGTACACTTCATCCTGCATAAAAATACCCCCTCACTCAAGTCCATAGGTGTTAGTTTCAAAAATAGAAAATGTTTGGAATTTTTTTTTATGGTACCAAAACATAACGAAATTTGTACATGTTTGGTATTTTCTGGATTCGTATCAACCTGTAGAATACAGATAACAAGTCCTTTTCACAGAAGATTAAACGCCATAAAAGCAAAACACCTGGAAACCTGGCGTAAGTACATTTTGCACAACTTAGAATTTTTTTGCGGTTTCCCATTATATTCTAGGGTATGATGAATGACAACATTAGAAAGTACATCTTGTCCTGCAAAATAAAAGCCCTAATATGTCTATGTAGATGAAGAAATAAAAAAAGTTATGGCTCTGGAAAGGCGAGGAGGGAAAAAAATGGGCCTCAGCGTTAAGGGGGTTAAGTCTAAACTTAACCCTAACTCTAAACCTAGTGCTAACTCTAACTCGAACCTCAACCAAAACATTACCTCTAACCCTAAACCTAGTCCTAACCAATTCTCACTCTAACTCCAACCCTAACCTTAACCTTAATTCCGACCCTCAACACTAACCCCAACTCTGATTTTAATTCTAAACTTAGCTTACCCTTACTCCAATTGTAGCCACCTTAATCTAACCTCTTACTAGGTTTAGTTAATAGCCCAAGCCAGTAACTTTAACCCTAACCCTTAGATTAAGCCCTAAACCTATCCTCCAACCCTAACCACTTCCCTTTCCCTAACCCAAGATATAACACTTACTCTGACTCTAAACTTACCCAAACCATCAACATAGACCTAACCCTATCCTTGACTTTAAACTTCACCATTACCCTAACCCTATTTTGAGACCTATCCCTCACCCTCACACAAATTTAATTTTTACAAAACTATAAAATAACCAAACCCAAACTTCAACTCTAGCCCTAATCCAAACTTTAGCCCTAACACTAACTCCAAAACTAACCCTAAACCTACAGTGGATGGGAAAAATTTTAGACTCCTTTAAATTTTTTCATCTTTGTTTCATTGAAAGCCTTTTTGGTAAGATCAAAAAATTTCTTTTTTTTTGCTCATTCTGTACACTCTGCCCCCCATCTTGAAAAAAAAGAAAAAATTTGTATATTTTTTTTTGGAAAATTTTTTTTAAAAAAGGGAAAAACAGAAATATCAAAAAGGTCATAAGTATTAAACCCCTTTTGCTAGGGACACTTATTTAAATCACATTTAAATCCATTTTCCTTCTAATCCTCCAAAAATTGGGTTTTACTCCTTTGAGCCCCAGCTGTGTTTAATTAAACGGGTTTGGACAAAAAAAATTTAGAAAGGGCCACACACCTGTCAATATAAGAACTCACATTTCAAAGTGCATTTAGAGCCCAGGGAAAATTTCATGAGGTCAAAGGGAAACCTGCACAAGGAGCTCAGAACAAAATTTGTGGCAAGGAACAAATCTGGCCAAAAATACAAAAAAAAGTCTCCCGCATAAAGGGTTCCAAAGAGCCATTTGGCCTCCATAACCCTTAAATGGAAGAATTTTTGGGACGCCCAAAACTTTTTCTCGACCTGGCTGTCCATCCGAACAAAGCAACCCGGGGAAAAAGACCCTTTGGTGAGAGTGGTAAAGAAAAACCATAAGACCACTGGGGCCTGAGCTCCAGAGATGCAGTTTGGTTGGTGGGAAAAAAAATTCCACGAAAATCCCAACCAAAACTGCAGCCCTCCACCAGTCAGGGCATTTTGGGTAGTGTGCCGACAGAAGCCTCTCCCCAGTTTCAAACTCTTTAAAGCCCGCAAACAAATTTTTTCCCAAAAAAAACATTAAAACTCCCAGAATATGAGGAAAAAAGATTCCCCTGGTTTTTATGAACGAAAATTTAAAAATTTTTGGGTTTTTTTAAATTTTTAAGCGTTATGTGTGGAGAAAACAGGGACGCTCCCTCACTGCCCAATACAAAATTTCCCAAAAGTGAAAAATGGTGGTGGCAGCATCATCTATGGGGGTTTTTTCAGCGCAGGGAAAGGGTGACTGGTTGGCCCAAATTTAAGGGGGGTGAAAACAACCAATTAAGAGTTTTCCCGGGGTTTAAAACCTTTGCCCCAGAAAAACTCTGGACCCCAACTGGGCCGAAGGTTCAAACTTCCAGCCCAAAACATTGACCCCAAACACACTGGGGAAAATTTAAAAAGCCGTGGTTTTAGAAAAAACCCCGTGACCATTTTTACTGGCCCCGCCGAGCCCTGACCTAAACCCAATTGAGCATCTCTGGAGAGACTTGAAAATGGTTCTCCACCAAATTTCACCATCCAACCTGAGGAATCTGGAGAGGATCTGCAAGGAAGAATGGCAGAGGATCCCCAAATCCAGATGTGAAAAACTTGTTGCATTATTCCCAAGAAGACTCATGGCTGTACTAGCTCAAAAAGGTGCTTCTATTCAATACTGAGCAAAGAGTCTGAATACTTAAGACCATGAGATATTTCGGTTTTTCTTGTTTAATAAATTTGTAAATATATGTACATTGCTGTTTTTTTTCTTTCAGGATCGGTTGCAGAGTGTACATTAATGAGCAAAAAACAAGCTTTTTGATCTTACCAAATGGCTTCAATGAAACAAAGAGTGAAAAATGTAAAGGGGTCTGAATACTTTCCGTACCCACTGTAAAGTGATTGCAGCCAGCGCTGACTGTAATCACTTTTGGACTGACTGCCCGTGACCTCTGGGATTAGCCGGGCACCCTCACATTGATCCAAACAGGAGATCTAGCTGGACTTTGTTTGTTTCTCTAACCCTAAACCTAGCTTTATCTCTAACCATAACTGAATACCTAACCCTAACTACAAACTTTACCCTAGGATAATTGTAAATCCAATCCTAACCCTATCGCTAGCAATAATCCTAATGCTAACCCTAACTCTCACCCTTTTAATCCCAACCTTATTGTTAACCTTCACATTTTATCTCTGGACCCCTAACTCTAGTATTGACACTAATTCCTAACTTTAACCCTAATCTTAACCATAACCCTAACCATAACTTTAGCTCTAACACTAACCATTGCCCCAGGGCTGTTTCTAGGCTAAATTTCTCCCCCTCCCATTAACATGTTGCACCATTCTGCAATGTATTGCATCAACACTAAACAGTCCCTGAGAGCCTTCCCTCCCCTCTCCTTAAATCTCCCATTTTCCTTTCTGGAGACCCACCTCAAAACTACTGAACTTTGCCTTCCTGTCTCTACTACCTGCACAGTACCTCCACCCATTTTTTCAACCAATGATGGCATCATCACACTCACCTGTAATCAAGATGGGGCACTGGGGCTTCTGAGTCTCTCTCACCTAATTGTACGTGAGCTAAAGCAGGACAGCAGGTGGTAAATATAAAAGGTCTATAAAGATATATGTCCCTCCAAAAATATATTTTATAAACACTGACAAGAAAAAGGGTAACAATATTCTGAACTTTGAATTTTCAGACTCCATATCTCACCATCCAATACAGCTTTGAACGTGAAACTGCCATTATTTTATATATAATCATCTTGGCTAGCTCATACATAAATTTGACTTGCAATTATTTAACAAATGCTTAGTTATGCAGATTCTTATCATGTAACTGCATTGTTCCTGTTTTGCTCCTAAAAATCAAAATTTTAAGTTTTATTGTTTTTTTAGTATTTTGTAAATCCACCCTTGGCTTTCAACACTGCCTGAATCC
Source organism: Phyllomedusa bahiana (assembly GCA_025379985.1). Taxonomy (NCBI): domain Eukaryota; kingdom Metazoa; phylum Chordata; class Amphibia; order Anura; family Hylidae; genus Phyllomedusa; species Phyllomedusa bahiana. The sequence goes on from JAODAL010048981.1 coordinate 24,197, forward strand.
TTCTGGACATGTTCTCGATCAGATTCAAGCATGACTCGACTAAAATCTGATCCCAGGTCTCATCTACATGTTCCCAAGTTGGTGCATACTTGCCGACTCACTTGGGTACCAATATAGCTTTTTCTTCAACTCTACACATAAGTGTGTGATTAGGCTGAGGTCTGGGGATTGTGGAGGCCAGTCCAGCAACTCTATTTCATGGTCATTAAACCATTTCTCCACCAAGCTTGTTGTGGGTCGTTGTCAAGCTAGAACAATATGTCATCCTTTTCATACCCATAGTACTCGAGTGTACAAAGTAATTCATCTTATAGGATACTTGCATATAGCTCAGCATTGAGACTACCATTGATCCTAGTCAAGTATCAAGTTTTTGGCTGTGAAACTCCATATCATCAGGTTTTCTTCACCCAATTTGACAGTTCCTAAAATTTCTCAATCTGTTAGCCCCCTTTTCCCTTGATTCTTCCAGACCAATTTGCATACATCAGAGTTTAGTCTATTGATTTTCGTCTCAACGCTCCAAATCTCCTGTTTCCAATCTTTTACTGTCCACTCTTCGTACGTTTTTGCAAACTCAAGTTGATGCTTCTTATGATAATTTTGAAGTTGAGGCTTCTTCACCTTATCTTGGGCCACCATTCCAAACTTGTGTAATTTGTGTCACATGGTGCTTACATGGACGTCTGTAATCTCACTATTATGAAGCATATGGACCATCTCCACTGCTATGTTTGTCGCGCTGATAGACCTTGTGATGAGCTGGGAGACCTTGTGATGAGCTGACTTGTTAACTCTGATATTTTGCCTGGACACCCACCTCTTGGCTTTTGAATGAATGGATGGACTTCATTTCGTATTCTTCCAGCTGCTATGGCCTCACATGATGCAGTTTGGTAATATTCTTGGTTGAGAGACCGTATTCGATGAGCTGGATGATGCTGTTTCTCTTTTCTTGGAAAATCTTCTCTTCAATTCAAGCTCCTCAATTCAAGCCAGTGACCTTTTTGCTTGGGAATCAACCTAGTAAAACACCAAGCTATTAGGAAAGTGAGAACAGGTGGTAATTTGTTGTGTACAGGAGAAAAAGATAGCCAGATGATTATCTATAAAGCTTTCAAAGCTGTAGTTGATGGTGAGATATGGAGCCCGAAAGTCAAAATTTCAAAACATTATTACTCTTTTGTTTGTCAGTGTAAATAAAAATATACAAAAACCTATAACAAAATGTTCTGTGTATGAAACCACTAAACATTGTTCATATATTTACCAAATAACACCGCTACACAAAACTAGAATCCCAAGGCCAATAATACCAATAATCCCACTAAGGACAAAAACCGCCAAACCATGAACAAATAGCGACCGAATAATACTGCTAGACAATGACCACATTCCCTTACCATATACAGTTGAAACCAGAAGTTTACATACACTACACAAGATGCATTAAAGTGGTTATGCATAAAGATAAGAATAAAGTGCTAAAAAAATTTATTACATATATATATAATATTATATATATATATAATATATATATATAAATATAAAATATATATATATTATATAATATATAAATATATATAATAGTACATGAAGAGTGAATGTGCATGGAGCAAAGTGCATAAAATATCATATAAATATATACGTAACCCAGAAGTTTGTATGCACTATATAAAAAGACACATATGCATGTTTTTCTCACTATATGACATGAAATCAGAATAAACCTTCCCCGTTTTAGATCAATTAGGATTACCAAAATTATTTAGATTTGCCAAATGCTAGAAAAATGAGAGAGAGAAATTTTTTAATGCATTTTTATTACTTTCTGCAAATTCAAAAGTTTACATGCTCTAAAATTACTATGTCTTTAAACAATTTGGGACAGCCCATATGATGATGTCATGTCTTTGGAAAACTTTTATTTATTGGGAACATTTTGATTAAAATTTGGGGACCAGCTGTAGATGTATTTCATTGCACAGAAACAGAAATCAGCAAAGATATCAGGAACAATTATATGCAAGTACAAACAAGATAGGAAAAGCCAGGGCATCATACCACTCAGGGGGAGAAGGGTTTTGTTGAACGGCTTTGTCTGACATGTGGAATATCAACCCTAGAACAAAAGCATAAGTTTTGGCAGAAAAGGTAAGATTGTGTATTTTTCAGAGGAAAAAAGTATCAAAAAAAGGGCGGAAAAGGCCCCTTTGGCAGGGAAAAAAGCCATTAACCCCCAAAAAGGGAAAAATATAAAAACACTTTTTTGTTTTCAAATCCACAGGGGAAAAAAGAAACCCACGTTTAAGTCAAAAGGGAGGTTTCAGTGAGCCCTGACTGGAACCCAGCCCCCTGTCCCCCCAGTTTTCCCTGCTTGCCCTAGCGGAAAAATGGCAAACTGGGGGAAATTTGCGCGCTAGAATGGTGGGGCCCCTCAGGGGAAAAATGTCCGACATTTCCCGGTTTAATAACAAATTTTTTTAGGAACGCTAAGCCACAAACCAGAAACCCCGGGGGATAAACGTAAACCTTTTAGGTCAAACATGAACGGGAAACGAGGAAAAAAATCAGAAAAACAAGCCGGGGTCAGGAGAAAAGCCGAGGTCAGGCCCACAGGTAAGCTTACAACAAAAAATACAAGGTACAAGGGCCCGTTTAGGAGTATATCGAGGGGGGGAGCATCGGCGGGAGGGGTTTTAAAGGATTCCCGGGGTACCGCCCCCCGGAAACGGGTTGGGGGTGGCCCCCGGTTTCCCCCCTTTGGGTGGTGCGACAGCCCCCCGCCGGGGTGGCTTTGGGGGTCTGTTTAATCACAGAGCGCCAGAAGAAAAGTGTACAGGGTGGGGGCGCAAATCAAGGTGTGCAAAATTGTTTTCTCCCTGCAAGCCCAGCGCTGCCCGCCCTGACACCTACATTTTGGAGACATTCCCCGTGGTCTGACGAAATAAAATTGAACTTTTGGCCCCAAAAAGACCCTCGTTATGTTTGAAAAGGGGAAAAGCTTGAAAGCTTTAAGGGAAAACCGGGGGAAAAAATTTGGGTGGCGCATATGTTGGGGGTTTTTTTTTGCTGCAGGGGGACTGGTGTACTTCCCCAAAATTTGGTGGCATCATGAAAGGGAAAAAAGATTTTTGTGGGGAATAGACCAGGAAGTTTAAAGCTTTGGGGGAGAAAAGGGTCTTCCCAAAAGGAAAATGACCCCCCCCCCTACCCTTGGGCCCAAAAAGGTTTTCCCAAAATGGCTTAAAGGGTAACCCCAAGGGCAAAGTTTTGGGGGGAGGGGGCCCTCACAAAAACCGGGCTCAATCCTATTGAAAATTTATGACAAAGCTGGAAAAAAAAGGTGCAGCCAAAAGGGCCCAAACACATGGTTGGGGTTACACTTTGTTCGTCAGATAGAGGGGCCAAAGATCCTACCAAAAATTTAATTGTTAAAAGAATTATAAAAACTATCCAAACCCCCCCTTTTTTACCAAAAGGGCATCCCTTTTTTTGGGGGAATGTACCAAATACAAAAGAAATTTAAGTTAACCCTTTGTCTTTTTCAAAAGTAGGAGAATGCCTTTTAAAAAAATTTTTCCCCCTCGTCCCTTTTTTCTGGCATTTTACAAAATAAAAATAATTTTAGTAATCCCAAAATTTACCTACAATGGGGAAGGTTTATTCGCTTTTTTTTGTCAAAAGTGAGAAAAACATGCCCTATGTGTTTTTTTTATAGTGTTTTGTAAACTTCTGGTTTTTAATGAAATGGTTGAAGGGAACCACCAAATAATTTACTACCACATAGGATTAAAAATACTACCCTTTGAAAAAAAAATAAAAAAACCCTGACATTTCAACCAAAGTTTTCTGCCATACAGTGGGCCATTTCAAAGGTAAATACCAAATTTTATGGTAAATACCCAATTTCGGGTACTTAAATTGGGGAAAAAAATTTTTTTTAACCCCAAAAAAACCTTACTATTGGAATGGAAAAAACAAAACCGGGGGGGAAAAACTTAAATTTCAGATATTTAACCCCCTTTCCGGACTTATTGTCGTAATTTATACGGGAAAAATTTTGGGGAGGGGGCCCGCAAATTTCCCGTATGAGTACTCCCGTTTAAACTTGGGGCGCCACAAGCGGAGGGGGCCGAAAGGGTCGCGGATGAAACCAGCGGGAATTTTTCTGCGGCATTTATGCCGGGATCCCCCACGGGGGCCCGGAAATAGCTCCCCCGCAGGGGTTAACCCCCCCGATGTCGGGGACATCGTGGTGCCCACAACGGGTGCGGGCCCAGGAGTGACCCTGCTGCCCCCCATCCCGGGGGAGTAAGGGGCTGACGCCGGTTTCCGGGTC
>JAODAL010048982.1:0-28537 GCA_025379985.1 Phyllomedusa bahiana
AAAAGGGGACTTTAAAACCCCTTTTGAAAATAAAAAAAATATTTAAAAAAAATTTCTCCCCTGAATAATACATTTCTAAAATATTTTCACGTTTTAACATTTTCTTTAAACCCTCTGGTGTGAAAGGTGTTTCCAAAAAAGTGTTAAGGGGGGTTTTTTTGGCAATTAAACTGATTCATGCAAAGAGAAAATTAAAAAACCCCCCGCCAAAAGGGGAAAATTTAAACTTATTCTGGGGAAAAGCGCGGGTGTCCGCGGAAAACGCGAAAGTTTTATGTAAAGTTTTTTTTAGGGTTTTATTTTTTAAACACCATTAATTTTTCCTTTAACAGGATTTTTGTTTTTTTGTATTATCCTCGTGGAGCGCTGCAGTTCAATTTTTTTATTTAATTGCTTTTTTAAGATTTCTTAGATCTGCGTCAATGAACAGTGGGGGGTGCGCAAAAGTAAAAAAAACACGTAACTGTTATGTTTTGATATAAAAAAAGGGTTTTTTCCCCCTTTTTTCTTCCCGTGGTGAATATGAATTGCTTTTTTAAAGTTTTTTAGTAGATCTGCGTCTGAACATGCGGGCAAAAGCCCAAAAACCCCACGTAACTTTTTGTTTTGATATAATAAAGGGTATTTTTTGCACTTTCAATTCACCTTTGGTGAATATAAAATTGCCTTTTTAAGATTTAGTAGATCTGCGTCAATGACAGTGCGGGGGTTGCAAAAGTCAAAAAAAAGTAACTGTTTGTTTTGATATAATAAAGGGTATTTTTTGCACCTTTAAATTCACTGTGGTGAATATAAAATTTGCTGTTTTAAGTTTTACGTAGATGCTGCGTCAATGAACCAGTGCTGGGTGCCAAAAGTCAAAAAACACGTAACTGTGATGTTTTCCGTACTAACCCCGGTATTGTTGGCAACAAACAACCTGTGCTGACTAAAAGATTGCTGGATTGTAATTTAAGTGCAAGGTGGATATATCAACAGTCACAGGTGTATGGGTAAAATTGAACACCTATCTGAAATGTATACTGATAATAAAAGTGGAGTTTTGCAGCTAACAAAGAGACCTGCAGTTACTAGAAATGATGTTTATCCAATATAAGTTCAGGCTGCCCAAAAATCCAGGAAATATTTAATAGCAAACTGTTAATAATAAAGATATTCCATACAATGTCTACACTAAGTCTTGGTGAACTGTATCCCATGTTCTTTATAGATAGAGCTAGTCTGTGTTCGCCCGCGGGGCCCCCCCCGGCTCCCCCGCCGTGAATTTACACCCGGTAGATGCTGCTTTAAAATTCTCTAGCTAAACTACATAAAATCTTAAAAATCTCTGATCTAACTAAATTTTTAAGGATCACAGCTAATAGTAGAGGTTTCTCTGTGCAGAAATAAATAATTTCGCTGAGCTGTTTGGCCACAGGCAAAGCGCAGGTCCTATCCCTATGAGAACGCTGAAGACACTGAGGCTGAAACAGGAAACGCTGTTCTATGTAAAAACGGGTCATGTGATTTTCCCAGCCAATCGCAACCATACACATCCCAGTCATGATGTCGCACACACATCTCACCCTGCTCATTCTGTAAACTGTTTTGCTGGCCGCCAAAATTACAGGAAGCGCCGAAAAGGTGCGATCTTAATAGATGATCCCTCAGATTTTAACCTTAATTATCGCATGATCTGGAAATTTCGATCACCATAAAAACCTTGCCGATTTCAACTTTGTCGATAAAAATCGCTCAACACTAGTAAAGGTCTCAGTGGTGGGACCTCCAACGATCATTTATCACCAATCCTGAGGATAACTGATAAATGTCATTGGAGGCACAAACACTTCAAGGGTAGGGTGTTTTTGTTTCTTTTTTATTATTGAATTTTATTACCCATAAAGGTAAGGTATATTTTATTTTCATTTCAGTCAAACATGTTTAGTCTTGAAGCAATAGCTGATTTTTCCAGGCTTCCAGTGAGTGGAACACCTTCTATAATACAGTGTATTATGTCTTTCAGTGCAGGATGAATTTCCTGTTGATGATATACATTTACATCATAATGAGTTAAGGGGCTACCAGTATTTATTACACTCCATAAAATGTTTGTAAAGAAAAAGTACAAGTTTAAAAATCAATGGTTTTGTATAATTCTCTACAGCCCTAAGGCAAATACGTAGTGTCACCCAATCAGTTCTAAGAATGGAAGTCTCATGGTTTATTTACACTGCACTTTAACGTTTTTTAATTATTCCATTTAGGTAACTGGTGGCGACACGTACGAACGTGGTTGCACCAGTTTTTTGTCGTATCTTGTGGCAAAAAAATTGTCGTAGCCCTATTCTATATAGATATATGATATGTTGCGAAACCTGCACCAGGCATGACACTTTTGAATGCCCCAAAGATAAGCTATGCAACAAAGATATACGAAAAAGATTAGTTATTCTTTACTATGCAAGGCATAAGAACATAAGAACACAAACACAAGGCAATACTTACAGATCAATGGCTGGATAATACTAAACCCAGTAGAAAACCCATTTACTATCATATTTGATATTTTTGTAGTGTGCAATTATCATCCCAAAATTCTGGGAAGCAGAGGTTGTCACTATTTTGGGCTGGACATCTAAAAAGTGCTGGGCAGTCCGCCCAATCCTGGAGTAGAGGAGTCATAGGTTGTAAACCAGAATAGTATACCACACATAACTATATAAGTGGCACCATTTGTATCGCCTTATTTATTTGCAATTATAATACCTGCAACCACCCCCCTCGCATATAATAGAGGTTGTCTTATCGGTATTTTTGTATTTCTGCAGTTTCACTATGTATGATATTGTGAATTTTTTGTATAATGGTGTTAACTGGTACTTACCCAATGTACATTTTTTTTTTATGATACAGAAGCCCTCCTAGTGAATGGGTGTGGGAGCTACTGCTCATTAGTTATCTGTTATATTTTCTCCGAAATAGCACCAGGGCTTATATTGCCTTCTACTGACTTTAGTATTATCAAGTCATTGAACTATAAGTATAGCTTTGTGTTTATATTTTTGAGTAAAAAACGTCCCATCTTTTTCTGTGATTTTTCTGTGCCTTGCACAGAAAATCAGAGAAAAAATGGGATATTTTTTACTCAAAAATAGCACACGCCAGATAGCACACGCCAGATTTATGGACCGACATACGACAGGTTCATACATATTGTCGCATTCTACACTCCTCTACATCGATTTACTGCGTATCTGCACTAAGCTTCATACATCTTAACAATGCAGAATAAATGACTGACATGATATTCAGTATGTGGGATAAATAATACATTTATAGTTTTTTTTCTGAGCACTTTATTGATTTTTTTTCACACTTTTCTATAGCCTAAATAGAGAACATGACCCTGCAATCCTATGATTACTTCTACAGTACATTAGTTTTCCTAATTATAGTAAATTACCCTTGTTTATGCAAGAACTACCTAATGCTGATAACAATACATTTATGTCAAAATGTGGGAAGGTGGTTTCCAGTATGTATTACATTGCTTAAAATATTTGTAATGAAAAAAAAATAATTCTATAGAGTGCTATAGAAGTTTAAAAGAGCAATGATGTTATATAATTCTCTACTGTCCTAAGGCAAATACAGTATATACAGAGTGAGATTGGCAACAAACTAAGCTATATGCAGGAAACAAAAATACAAAAACAAAGTATGCAAAATAACCTTGATATTATGTAAGAAGTAATGTCGCCCAAAGAATATTCAAATACGCTGTAAGAATGGTAGATTATTTAGCCACAGGGTCTGTTCATAATGTACTGTACTTTATCCTTTTTCATTTTTTTTCAATTATTTTTTTTAATCTAATCATTTTGAAGTACATATAAGGTATACATTTTTGGGATAATAGAAAGAAACTCCATTCCACCATGTTTTTGGGGTTTTGTACTTCCGCCCTTTAGCAGGCAGAATAAATTACATGTTATATTTGCCGGTTAAGGTTTTTTTAATGGTATATAAAACTACTTAAGTACCCAGAGGAACTATAAGCATATGTAAAAAAAAGTTTAAAAAAATGTAAAAAAAAATTGTTCAAACCACCCTTTTGCCATTTTGTAAATAAAAAAGTAAATTGGTATTGCCATATTTGTGAAAGTCCGATCTATTGAAGTCTAATATCAATTATCCTGTAAGGTGAACACTAAAAAAAAGAAAATTGTAAATTTTTCATTCCCAAGAATTGGAATAAAAAGTGATCAAAAGGCCTTATATATCCCAAAATAATATCAATTCAAACTGCACTACAGCCTGAAAAAACAAGCCCTCTCTCAGGTCCATAGACTTAAAAACAAAAAAGTTATTGGTTACAGAAAATGGTACTGTAGCGCAAATTTGAAAAATATGGTATCACCAGAAACATACTGACCTGCAGAATACAAATAACATGTAATTTATACCGAAGAGTGCCATAAAAACCAAACCCTCACAAAATTGTTCAATTGTGTTTCGGACCAAAAGGACAACTCTCTCAGTACAGATAATGCAGCAGATGCCATCTGAAGTCCCATGCAACACCACAGACAACACAATAACAACTCCCTGAACACGGATAATGCAATAGATGCCTCCTCCCATGCAATGCCACAGGCAACACAGTGATGACTCTGAGCACAGACAATGAGTGCACGTTACCTTTAGTCCCATGAAAAACCACTGCAGATGCAGATGCCACATGCAGTCCCATGCAACACAACAGACCATACAGAGATAAATCTGAGTAGAAACAATGTAAAAGATGTCATCTGCAGTCCAATGCAACACCACAGACAACACAGAGGCAAATTTCCAAGCACAGATATTTTAAAAGATGTCATTTGCAGTCCCATGCAACACCACAGATAATATAGGGATAAGGGTATGTTCACACGGCGTGTGAGTCCGTGTGAACATACGCTTTTAGATACGTGTTTGGAGCCATCTGTCGGACTAAGGGCGCGTCCACACTGCACAGGTTTGCCGGCCGGTATTTGTCCGGTTTTGCGTCCGTCCCCACAGCCGCAGTGGGGGACGGCTTTTCTCCTCGATGAGAGGAGAACAGCTCTCCCCCCTCCCATTGAGGTGTTCATATGCCGTCCGGAATGAACATGCTCAACGTTTTTTGAGCGGCCCGCGGGTGGAAAAAACCGCCGGGCGGAAAACCCGTGCAGTGGGGACTGCTGCACAAGTTTTCCATAGAGCACAATTGTGCTAATTTTCGGCCGGTTTTTCAGGCGGTCTGAAAAAACGCAAACTGGCTGAAAAACCGTCCGAAAACCCGTGCCGTGGGGACATGCCCTAAACAGACCCAAACACGTATCTAATAAATAGCAATATGATTTACTTTGCTTTTAATATGAAACACGCATCAACGTTCACACAAGTGATCACTGATGCGTCTCATCGCGTCTTTCAGATGCGTCTTTCAGATACGTCTTTCGGATCCATTCCAAGAATTGATATGTCAATTCTTGGTCTGTATGACGCAGCAGGAGCCCTAGTTTAAACTATAGGGTGCAATCCTGCTGCATCCAACAGCATCCAAACACGCAGCTGCATGTTGGATACATGTCGGATCTGTTTAGGAACCGATCGCTGCTGCGTTTTTGGATGTGGTTTTTGGATCCAAAATGGATCCAAAAACGCCGTGTGAACAGCCTCTAACTCTCAGGAAAGCGCAGTCCAATGTAACACCACAGATGACACATTGATAACCAATCCGAGTACAAGCATTGCACCACAAATAACACAGTGAGCTCTCCAAGCACAAACAATGTTACCAGCAGTCCTATGCAACAAATTCCATCAATACATTCATTATGAACAAGGAGCATTTGAATATATTCACAACACAACCTAGTACTGGGGCGATTACTCTGCATCCTTTTATGGACAGATTAGGGATTCAATAGGGATAGTAGATGCTTTATTTTATCATGTTATTTCCCACCCAAATCAGGATGGATACCATGAGGGTTGAATAAAGAAAGAAGCGTATGTTGAAAAACTGTGTATAGATCTACAATATCGTAAATTAACCATTTGAAATATGTATAATTGTAAATCTCACTGACGCTATAGCAGTCAACTATGAGACCTGTAGTCATATCTGATTATTTATGTGTGTGTTTTTAACTTATTATGATGAAGTTATATTTTATAATTAGGGGAAAATTATTGCATTAAACTGAGAATCTGATAACAAAAGAAGAAAATTACAAAATGTCAAAGATGTTCTGATGATAACATGAACCAAATTGATTCTGCTGTACCTAACATGCCCCATTGCTTGCACAATATATGCTGTTTCTGCCGGTTCACTGTATGCAAAATACAAGGAAGTTTAAAATGACTTGTGGTGACTTGTGTTACAATTATTCACACCATTTTCAGAATTCCTGATATAAATAGCATGTCTGTATAAATCAGAGGCAATTTAAAGTAAAAAAAAGCATAAAAAAATTACCTTGTTATGTAATTGTGCTCTCATAGTATAGTCATTTTTTGAATGTGCATATGTTGTACCGTTTTATATTTTTACATAACAAACCAGCATGGAACTGAAAAAAGATGATTGTTGGGAGTATTTTGGTAAAGTGATTTCAAATATTTTGTTAAACATTTTTAAACTTTTAATTTTTGACCTACTAGGGGATTTTACTATGTGGCTGTTATAGAATATATTATGTTAGACCCTACCTCTGACAGGTCCTTATAGGTATACTACGATGTCCCACCTATAGGCCTTCTTCAAGCCCCTGGCTGCCATGACACCCCATCAGTACCCCGGAAATGCTTTGTTGGGAGTTGGGCTAACAGATGGAACCTCATCCCTTTATCTAACTTGTTAGAAGCTGCAGGTGCTGAGATCTGAATCATCTCCAATCCTGACAGTTTCTCCTGGAAGTACAGCAATGATACCCAGGGATTGTTATGAAGTATAGCAAGAAGTAACCACTTCTGATGGCAGATATATTTGTCAGGTATCATTAAGGGTGTAGTAGTACATTGTTTCCTTTCTAATACTTTTTTCCTTTTTTTGCATTTAGAAGTACATGAATTTCAAATGTTTTTCATTGCATTTTTTTCAAACATTCTGGTGGCATTTTTTTAAAAACTCTAAAACCGAACCAGCCAAGCACTGTACTTGGCCCTCTCTGTTGGTACCATACATTTTGATTGAAGCAGCAGTACACGTGTTTAGACACTTCTCCTTTCAAAGCCTTCTTCAGCAGAAGGGAAGGATGGGAATCTCGGAGTCGCCATTTTAGCAATTGGAGTCTCGACGGTGGGAGCCCCAGTGATCAGACCTTTATCACCCACCCCACTGTGGATTCCGTCTCGCCTCCCCGCTCGGCGAAGCCGCCGAGCGGGGAGAAAGTGACATGTAAATTATTTACAACGTGCACGCGCCATGAATAATGAATGTCTATGGGGCCGGCGAGCTGACGCCGCCAGCCCCTGCTGCACGGCAGCCAGCGTAATTGCGGGGCGAAATCCGTCTCGCAATTACGTCGGCAATAAGCCGTGTGAACCGGTCCTAAAAGTAATGCAGAAAACAAAAATAACTAATATTATATTAGAGGTAGTGCCACCCAATCAACCAATCTAAGAAAGGGAGATTGTTAGTCTCAAGGTTTAGTCACACTGCACTTTAATTTTTTTAAATTTTTCCCTTCAAGTAACTGTTTTTTTTCGTGGGGAATGAGTTATATTTGAATAGTAGTTGGTATACACATAAGGCGACATGTATAAACGTTAGCGCCAGGGCCGGACTGGGAATAAAAATAAGCCCTGGCACTAAGCCCCCAGCAGCCCACATACAATATCCGCTTAAAAAATGCCCCTTGTTCTCGCACCTCGCCACTGTCTAAAATAAACTACACTATAAATCTGCTTTCACACAGAGCGTTTTTGGTGCATTTTGTGCAGAAAGGCAAAGAAGTTAATGCTGAACATTTATGAAAAAAAAAAAAACACATCAAAAAATGCACCAAAACCGCTCCGTGTGAGAGCCCCCTACACACAAGTAAAAAAGAAACAGTGGTGCAGAGAAACCCCTGATTCAACATAGAAGTAAAATTACCCCTGACAGCACGGACTCACCGGAGACGTCATCTCTGATGGGAGTTGTTTTCTTCTCCTTTTCTTCTCCTTCTGGCACAAACCTCCATGGCGTCTTCCCTTGTTGTTCTCTTCCATTTCTTTCTCTGTCCGGTACAGCATGCAGTGTCCTCTTCTAGTGGTCACTACTCGTCCCTGTAGAATTTACCACAAATACATCTTAGACTCCTCTCTCTTCTAGCACTTTCCTATCAATTCCCCAAACAGCGTATGTTAGACCCTAAAAATTAGAAATTAAAAAATGACAGATAAGTGGCAGGCAGTGACAGTATGCAGGCAGGCAGGGCCAGTAAACAGGCAGACAGGGCCACTTATAGGCAGACAGGGACAGGACAGGGACAGTATATAGGCAGCCAGGGCAGTGTATAAGTAGGCAGGGCTATTAAAGGCAGCGTATAGGTAGGCAGTGCTATTATAGGCAGCCAGGGCAGGGTATAGACAGCCAGGGCAGGGTATAGGCAGCCAGGGCAGGGAATCATATAGCCGGGCAGGGCATCATATAGCCAGGCAGGGTATAGGTAGCCAGGGCAGTGCATCATATAGCCATGCAGGGCATCATATAGCCAGGCAGGGTATAGGTAGCCAGGGCAGGGCATCATATAGCCAGGGCAGGGTATAGATAGTCAGGGCAAGGCATCATATAGCCAAGGCAGAGTATAGGTAGCCAGGGCAGGGTATAGGTAGCCAGGGCAGGGTACCATATAGCCAGGGCATCATATAGGTAGCCAGGGCAGGGCATCATATAGCCAGGGCAGGGCTTTATATAGGTAGCCAGGACAGGTCATCATATAAGTAGCCAGGTCAGGGCTGTATATAGCCAGGACAGGGCTTTATATAGGTAGCCAGGGCAGGGCTGTATATAGGTAGCCAGGGCAGGGCTTTATATAGGTAGCCAGGGCAGGGCTGTATATAGGTAGCCAGGGCAGGGCTTTATATAGGTAGCCAGGGCATGGCAGTATATAGGTAGCCAGGGCAGGGCTGTATATAGGTAGCCAGGGCAGGGCTGTATATAGGTAGCCAGGGCAGGGCTTTATATAGGTAGCCAGGGCAGGGCTTTATGTAGGTAGCCAGGGCAGGGCTGTATATAGGTAGCCAGGGCAGGGCTTTATATAGGTAGCCAGGGCAGGGCTTTATCTAGGTAGCCAGGGCAGGGCAATTATAGGCAGCCAGGGACAGTAAAAAGTTAAAAAATAAATAAAAAAGTAATAATCACCCAGACACCCGCTGCCCCCTCCTCTTCATTCTTCACTCTGGAGCTGGTAGCCGCTCACTGCAGAGAGCGGGGCCACGGAGCAGGCGCGCGATAACGTCATCGCATCGCGCGCCTGCCCTGCGGCCCCCTGGAAGCAGTGCAGACGGGATCAGTAGATCCCAGATGCTCAGCCTCGGCTGCTGCTTGCACCGCGCGGTGCAGGCGGCGGCCGTGATGGCTGCATGGCTGGGTCAGTGACCCGGCCGTGCAGCCATGTGGCGAGGGGGGCCTGTCGGCCCCCTGCCACAGGGGTCCGGTCGCGGATGCGACCATTGCGGCCCCTGTAGCGCGCCACAGATCGATGCCGGCACTCGGGGCCCGCCGGGGGGGAACACCGTCCTCCTCGGCGGGCGATCCGAGCCGGCCCTGCGGCCCGGACGCCAGCGGCCCGCCGGGCAAATGCCCGGTTTGCCCTATGGTCAGTCCGGAACTGGTTGGCGCTGACAAGCCAGTTCTAAATAGCTTTAAGGCAGTGTAGAATGCGCCAGAATGTATGAAACTGTTCTTCTGCAGTTCATACATACAGGCATACAGGCATTGTAGTGCCAATATGACAAGTCAGGCTCAGGCAGAATTATTGCTATTGTTATGCTTCATGCACCTTTGGCTGTTCTTACTGTTATAATGTTTGGCGTAAAAATTCATAAATGTGACACACCTCCAGAACGCTCCTAATCTTTGGCTCACTAAAAAGTGTTGCGCCTGCACTTATTGCGCCAAAGTTTGGAATGTGACTGTTCATACATTTAAAGAACAAGTCTACAATACATTTTTGACGCCAGATAACTGGCGCAGCCCCGTTCTTATATGATGTCCATAATTTGTTGAATAACTTCTATTCATTTATTGAGGGAATGGAAAAAGCCATTTAGTAATTTTTGGGGGTTTTGTTCTTGTGCTGCTTACCAGAGTAAATGACATGATATGATATTCAGTGTGTGGGATAAATAATATATTTATAGTTTTTTTTTTTCTGAGCACTTTATTGATTTTTTTTTTCACATTTTTTTTAGCCCAACTAGAGAACATGAATACTTTAATTATTTCTACAGTACACTGCTGGGTTTTCTAATCATAGTAAATTATTCCAGTCAATGCAAGAATTACCTCCTGCTTTGACATACATTTATGTCAAAATGTGGGAAAGGGGCTTACAGTATATATTACATAGCTTAAAATATTTGTAATGAAAAAAAAATTCTATAGAAGTTTAAAAGAGCAGTGGTGTTATATAATTCTCTACTGTCCTAAGGCAAATATATACAGAATGAGACAGGCAACAAACTAAACTGTGTGCAGGAAACAAAAATGCAAAAACAAAATAACCCTGACATTATGTAAGTAATGCCGCACAAAGAATATTCAAATAAGTTGTAAGAATGGGAGATTATTTAGCCTCAGGGTCTGTTTGTTCATTTAAGTAGCTATATGAACATAAAAGATTTTTTGGGTTTCCCAATACATCATATGATATGGTCAATAGCACCATTAAAAAGTACATGTTGTCTCACAAAAAACAAGCCCTCATACAGTTGAGGAATTAAGGGGTTATTATTCATTCCTTTTTTGAGAAGAGGGGATAAACAAAAATTCTGCCCCCAAAAGAATTTGTCTGGACCCAGACCTACCATACAGCAGAATAGAGAATAGTAGACAAGTGCGACCGTCTCTCCATTCTGAGATGGTGTTTTTGGGAATCTATTACAGAGACAGCAATGTGCTATCACCCTTTTAACTCAAAATATTTTAATTTAGGTGGGTGAATTTAAAAAAAAAACAATTCTGACTTTGTTTTTTGTAGATTTTTACGGCATGTCAACTTAATTGTTAGGGTCATTATTGTCACTGCCATATCATATGTGGGTATCTTTTTTATTGGGTACTGCTTTTCAAAAGAAAATACATTTAAATAGAAAATTAATTTCTTTTTTAAAAGACAGACCTGGGGTCCTTTGCAGACACCAGGGTGCCATGGCAATGTAGGACACCTCACAGTCGCGTTCTGTTAGGGTATGTTCACATGGCGTCTGTCGGGTCCGTCCTGCGGATGCGAGCCAAGAATTGCATGTCGTTTCTTTGATCGCATCTGCAAGATGGACCCGACAGGCACGATGCAAACACGCAGCGGCGTGTTTGTCATTGTCGGCAGTGATAATCTCACTGCTAATTGTGAGATGCGTCTCTGTGTCCGTTCTGATGGGCCCAGAGACGCATCAGAAAAGCGTATGTTCATACGGAGGCCAGACGCTGTGTGAACATAACTATTGACTGTGGAGTTAAATAGCCATGAGTGAAGTCATCTCTAGTTCCAGCCTTTACAGCAGGAATCAACACAATCACGTAAATGTATGTAGTTTTGTTGCAATAGACCACTGCTGCCAACGTACATGTACAAAAAATATGCTGTAAGGGGGGTAAGCCATTTGATTTTTGAATGTTGCTGTGACAGATTACTGCATGATCTCTGAATACAGAATATTTGACTACCTTTGCTCTTGTCCTATATTTTCCTATATTATATTTGTTCATAGTTCTGAAAATCTTTTCTATGAACTGAAGAAATCAGAGGCGAAAGCAGCTTCAGAAACTGTGGAGATTGCTGTTTAAACAGCAGAGATTAGGCCCTGTTCACACAACGGATTTGACCGCGGTTATGCCCGCGGGTTCTGACGCGGTTTCCGCGGCCAAAATTGCGGTCAAATCGCGCTTAGTTTATTAACATGGTTTCCTATGGGAAGCTATCAGCTTGGGACCTTGGCGATCGCCACGACACGCGGTATGAGGGCCCTGCTCCCAAGAGCTTACAATCTATGAGAGTGTGTGGGTGAGACAAAGGGTGATAAGGTCTCAGTTTACATAAATATGGGGTAGTGTACACAAAAAGTGGATGAACCTGCCACCCAGACCGTACAACTATATACATATAAGAGCCTGTGAATGCCTAAGTCCAGGAAGTGATGAATGAGTATGACAGATATTGGGGGAGGGTTACCGATTAGGGATCTTGGCCTGCCTAAGCACATGAGTTTTCAGAGTGCACTTAAAACTATGAAGGTTGTGAGTGTGCCTGATTATATGGGGTAACATGTTCCAGAGAACCGGAGCAGCATGTGCAAAATCTTGGAGACGGGCATTGGAGGTTCGGATGAGAGAGGTGTGTAATTTCAGATCATCAGCAGAGCGCAGTGACCGGATAGGGTGGTAGACATAGATGAGGGAGAAGATGTAGGGGGGTGCAGCACTGTGGAGAGCTTTATGAGTGAGAGTGATGAGTTTATGTTGTATTCTGTACTGAATGGGCAACCAGTGCAGTGACTGACACAGGGTAGAGGCATCAGTATAGCGGCTGGAGAGAAAGATGAGCCTGGCTGCTGCATTCAGGACAGATTGGAGAGGGGAGAGATTGCAGAGAGAGAGACTGATAAGTAAGGAGTTACAGTAGTCAAGACGAGAAAGAATAAGAGCAACAGTAAGAGTTTGGGTTGTTTCCACCGTGAGAAAAGGATGGATTCTGGAGATGTTCTTGAGGTGCAGGTGACAGGATTGGGCAAGTGATTGGAGGTAGGGAGTGAAGGACAGATCAAAATCTAGTGTAACGCCTGCTGCCTAGGAGTTAAGGTGGTACCACACACTGAGACAGAAATAGGAGACGGGGGTTGGTTAGTAGAAGGTGGGATGACTAGAAGTTCAGTTTTATTGAGGTTTAGTTTGAGACAGAGAGTGGACATGATGTCAGAGACAGCGGACAGAAAATCACTGGTGTTTTGTAGCAGAGCGGGAGTGATGTTACGGGAAGAGGTGTATAGTTGAGTGTCAACAGTGTAGAGATGGTACTGGAAGCCAAATCTGCGGATGGTTTGTCCAGTGGGGGCTGTGTAGATTGCTAATGCAAGGATATTCGGATTAACCAAATCCACATTCACTTGGACTATGTGAATGGATATGCTCGGGAGATTTTACAGCGCAAAATAGTGGACTAAATTAAGAAGATATTTATTATATAAAAAGCACAGAAACAACGCGTTTCGTCTATGACGACTTCTTGGATGGAACCTGAAGAAGCCGTCATAGATAAAACGCGTTGTTTCTGTGCTTTTTATATAATAAATATTTTCTTAATTTAGTCTACTGTTTTGTGCTGTAAAATCTCCCGAGCCTATCCATTCACATAGTCCAAGTGAATGTGGATTCAGTTAATCCGAATATCCTTGCTTTAGTGTTTAACTCCACACTAGTGGAGCTGTGCTGGGAGTGAGCTGCAACAGGCTACGTTTTATTTTTCTTGACGTGTCCGATATTGGATCAACTTCTCTGGATTCAAAATGCACACTGCCGCTTACCCCTCCTCCGCTGTTTGCCTTATCTAGGCTGCTGTCTCCTGCTTGATTCAAGTTACTGCTGTTTTTGACCTCTTGGTAAGATGCTTCCCGCACGGAGAGCTGCCAGCAAAAGCTCCAGACACTAAATGCAAATCCAATGAAAGGAAAATCCAGTGGATGCTCTTTTCACAAAATTTATTCCTTATGACATTACAGGACAGTGTGAAATAGCATCCAAACGCTAACGCGTTTCAGGTCCCACAGGACCCTTGTTCACAGAATACAGACACTTGTACAAACACTACATTTATATGTGAGATAAAAACAACGCCACAGAAGCACGTGTCAGAAGGACGTGGTGATGGGCGTGCACTAAAACTTTAACTCTTGTTTAGCTGGTTTCTGAAATTAAACGGCTGCCTATAAACTACCAAAATATACAAACACAGATAATGCTATTTATGCTGGCTTATATTCAAACGTATATTTCAATAAATTATACATTACTTATCCTAAAGCATACTCTAAAATTAAACTCAGTGTATCACTAATGGATAAACATAAGGTCATTCCTCTTATTCATTCCTCTAGGGAAACGTGTATCACACACCATAATCCAGTGTGCCTCACGCAGTCTAACTTTGTGTTCCCAATTGCCTCCTCTGTAAGGCTTGTTCACTCTTTCAATTACCCCGCATCGTAAAGATTCGGTTTTTCCTGCGTGCATTACTACAAAATGTTTAGAGGCTCCCGATATGTTGATTTGTTTATTACGAATACCTGCTAAATGCTCAGCAATTCTGTGTTTAAACTTTCTTATTGTGCTTCCTATGTACATAAAGTTACATTGATTGCATAATATGTAATAAACTACATGATCTGTTTCACAATTAGTATACTGTTTCAATTTAAATTTCCTTGTGTTTGTACTATTAAAAAATGTATGACCCTTAACTATCAGCGTGCATAGATTACATCTATTCCGCCCACACGGGAAGCACCCTCGGTATTGCAGCCAAGTTTTCTCTTTGCTACTTACAAATGTACTGGGGGACAATTCATTAGCCAATGTTCTACCTCTTCTTGATACACATTTTACGCCCTCTTCCACATATTCTTTTAGGATAACATCCTGTCGCAAAATTTGCAAATTTCTGAAAAAGATGTTTTTTATGTCATTGAAATCATCACTATAATTAGTTGAAAAAACGACCTGTTTTTGTGATTGTTTATTTCTACTATTACTTTGTTTATTTAGTAGACTGTGTTGTGTGATGTTCTTGACCTTACTGAATGCTAATAAATGTTTCAGGTAACCTCGTATTACCAATCTCTTATCAATAATCTCTTTTTTATTAAGGAAATCCGCATCCAAGGAGCAGGCCCTTCTCGCTCTAATGTACTCTCCGCTCGGGATTGCCGCTATTGTGTGCATAGGGTGATTACTTGTTGCCTGCAGCAACGTATTACCACAATGCGGTTTCCTAAATAATTTAGTGTGTACTCTACCCAATTCAGGCACACCCATTAATTCCAAATCTAAAAACGAAATTTTCACAGGGTCAAAAGAGGAGGTGAATTTAAGATTATGCTGGTTATCATTAAGATAACTGACAAATTTTGGGATGGACGTTACATCGCGACCCCACACCATCAGGAGGTCGTCGATACCACGTAATACTATCGCCATAAGGATTATTTAACCCATACAAAGCCTGCTGCTCCCACCATGCCATGTACAGGTTTGCGATAGTTGGTGAGGCCGAAGCGCCCATAGGCGCCCCCACTATCTGCAGATAGAAGGAATTATCAAATTTAAAATAGTTATTCTTGAGTAAGAAATCAACACTCTGTACAATAAAGATTTTTTCTTCATCCCTAAATTCTTCACTTCCATTAAGGAAGTGTTCCAAGGCTACAATAGCTAAGTGATGCAGGATATTAGAATACAGATTTACAACATCACAGCATAACCATGTGTATGATGCCGACCATGTGAAATCTTGAAAAACTTTGAGAACACTTGTACTGTCCCTCAGATAGCCCGGAAGCCCCGGACTATCGGCTGGAGACAATCGTCTACCCAGCAGCTTAATTTCTCACTCAAGGACCCATTACTGGATAATATGGGGCGTAATCTAGGTGGAAAAGAATCCTTATGAGTTTTAGGTATGCCATAAAACTCCAGAATTACAGGGTTTTTCACATAGAGATAAGCTTTCTGTTTCTCTGTTAACACCCCCATCTTCTCTCCTTCTTCTAATAATTTACCTAGTTTTACCTTCAAGATTTCAGTAGGGTCTAATTCCAATTTACGAAAGGTATTTGTGTCCTTCTGTGACGTTGTTTTTATCTCACATATAAATGTAGTGTTTGTACAAGTGTCTGTATGCTGTGAACAAGGGTCCTGTGGGACCTGAAACGCATTAGCGTTTGGATGCTATTTCACACTGTCCTGTAATGTCATCATAAGGAATAAATCTTGTGAAAAGAACACCCGCTGGAATTTCCTTTCATTGGATTTGCATTTGTTTTCTGGATTCAGCAAACACACTGACGGTGGACGTGCGGTCTGGGAAAGCTGTAGCGGGCAATCGTCATGGTATGTGGCAACTGACGATTGGATACTCCCTGTGTTTTATGTTTGGCGGAACGGAGAGTTGTGCCAGCCTGAAGCACAACTTTAGAAGGTTAGAGCACAACCTCTTTTCAGTCTATTTATTAGTTACGTTTTAATTGTGCTACACTACGGGAGCGCACATACTTTGTTTTTTTGTTTCTTACCTAGATTGAAAAGAGGAGAGGACCTAGAATTGATCCCTGAGCAACCCCAACTGTGAGAGGAAGAGAGGAGGAGGTAGAACCTGAAAATGAGACACTGAAAGAGCGGTCAGAGAGGTAGGATGAGAACCAAGAGAGAGCAGTGTCCTGGATGCCAATGGCACTGAGCATGCTGAGGAGGAGATGGTGGTCAACAGTGTCAAACACTGCAGAGAGATCCAGAAGAAGCAACAATGAGTAGTTGCCCTGAGATTTTGCAGTCAGGAGATCATTTGAAACTATTGCTGTTTCTGTGGAGTGTAAAGGTCGAAATCCCGATTGCAAACGGTCAAGAAGAGAGTTTGCAGAGAGATAGCGGGTTAGGCGAGAGAAGACCAAGCGTTCCAGGAGGTTAGAGATGAAGGGTAGGTTAGAGACTGGTCGGTTTTTAGCAGCGCAGGATGAGTCCAGAGTGGGCTTTTTTAGTAAAGTGGTTATAGCAGCATGTTTAAAGGTGGATGGGAAGATCCCAGTGAAGAGAGAGAGGTTGAAGTTTGTAGTTAGATAGGAGAGAATAGCTGGGGAAATAGACTGGGCAAAGTAAGAGGGAATGGGGTCACTAGAGCAGGTAGTGGGGCGAGCAGACAAGAGAAGCCTGGACACTTCTTCTGTCATTGGGTCAAGAGCTGAGAGCAGACTAGAGAACGTGTGAGGAGGGACAGGATGGGAATTATTTTTTGAGAATTGCCAGATACTGTCGATTTTGTCTTTGAAGTGAGTGGCCAGGTCTCCAGCACAGAGGTCAGTGAATGGGGCCTGAGCTTTAGGTCTGAAGAGGGAGTGGAATGTGTCAAACAGTCGTTTTGGATTGTTATGCAATGTTGAGATGAGGGAGGTGAAATATTTTTGTTTGGCGCAGTGAAGGGCAGTGTGATAAGTCCTGAGCATGAATCTGTAGTAGAGAAAGTCTGCAGGTATCTTTGACTTTCTCCACAGATGCTCAGCACACCTGGAACATCGCTGCAGATATGACACCAATATGGTTGAGAGAATTTCATTGTATTGTTTAACAGCCAGGTCAGGACAGGAGAGGGAGGAAATTGGGGGCAGTGAGGACTGTATGGTGTCTGTGAGTTCCTGAGTATTAATGGAACGGAGGTTTCTGAATGTGTGATGGGCAGGTGTGTCCAGAGAGGGTTGAGAATTGGGGATAGCAAAAGAGATAAGGTTGTGGTCAGAGAGAGCATAAGGAGAATTAGTGCGGTTAGAGACTGAGCTTACGACAGAAAACCAGATCTAGAGAGTTCTCATCCTTGTGAGTGCGAGAGTCTGTTAACTGCAAGAGGCCAAGGGAAGATGTTAGTGAAAGAAACTGAGAGACAGAAGGAGACATAGGGTTGTCAATGGGGAAGTTGAAATTACCCATGATGAGAATGGGCATTTCACTAGAGAGGAAGTGAGGAAGCCAGGCACCAACATGATCAAGAAATTGGCGAGGAGTGCCAGGGGGTCTGTATACAACCTCCACTTTAAGAGAAAATGGCCGAAAGTCAGTGACTGTGTGAACCTCAAAGGAGGGGAATGTAAGAGAGGGTGCAGGAGGAATGACCTGATAAGTGCAGTGTGGAGAGAGAAGTATGCCAACTCCTCCACCCTGCCTGTTCTCCGGTCTGGGGTGTTGGTGAAGTGTAGGCCGCCATAGGTGAGAGCGGCAAGGGAAGTAGTGTCAGAGTGCTGGAGCCATGTTTCTGTGAGAGCTAGGAGGTTGAGGGAGTTAGAAAGGAACATCAGTGAATTTATTACAGACGGATCGGGGGTTCCACAGAGCACATTTAAATGGGACAGGAAAAGACATACAACAAATATTACGCAGGTTAGCAGGGCTTCTGTGGGAGGCAGGAGAGGAGGTGGGGTTAGCATTAATGGAGGGTGGGCCAGGATTAGGAGATATGTCCCCTGCAGAGAGAAGCAGAAGAAAAAAAAGTGACAGCAGATGGTTCAGTGACGTATAGGAGCGATGTTTGTGCAGCACTACGAAAGCTGGTGGTTTGAGGTAGTTAAACTAAGTGAGTAGTGCATGGGATTGTGCATGGGTGAGTGAAGGAGAGAGGAGCTAATGAGAACAAAATTCTCTGGGGGTAAGATTGGGTGATAGGACAGGAGGCAAAGAGCTGCAAGATAGACTGCAGCAGTGAGCATAGTAAGTACGGTGTAGTTTAGAAAGTCTAGTTACTCACAAGAAAGATGACAATTCCTGGCCCCCATCTGCCCACTTCTGTACCATTTCTGTCATATTTCATCACTTGAAAAAAAGCTGTCACTTCAAAAAACAGACAATTCAAAATCTGGCTGAGCAGACCAGGTTTATGCAGACCTGATGCCTTCAATATATACTGTGTGCTTATCACTAATTAAATCACTGATTTCAGGTGACTGAAAAGGGTGGAGTTACAATGAGATAGCAGAGAGGAAACACTCCAAAGGCATATGGTGCATATCCCTTGCTAAACACATAAACAGATGCTAATTATTGGGAACAAAGCTGGGCGTTCTATGCAGATTAGACATACCAAAAGAATACAGGACAGGACAATGAAATACAGCAGTAGTTATGAATAGAGATGGGCGAATTGATTCTAATGAAGTGGAATTAGTTTAGAATTTCAGGAAAACTTCGGTTCTGCACAAAGCCGAAGTTTAAGTGGATTAGCGGGAACGAAGCGTCTTTTTTATTGGTAAAATAGCCGCAAGCACATGGCGTGACACAGGGCAGAGAACTGTGGGAGGAAGAAAGCAACACCCTCAATAACATGTGCAGACATGAAGCCAATCAGCGACCAGTATGCTTCTGTGATGTCACAGCCCTATAAATACGGACGCCATCTTAAATTCTCACACTTCTGACAGTCTGTCCTGGCATAAGCATCTAGCTGCTGCTCTATAGAAGTTATTAAAAAACAAACTGCTTTTATCAGCGATTGGGGGGGGAAAGACGACAACAAGTCTGTGTCAGTTGTACACCTCTACCTCAATCAGTGTTCTGTATCTGCTGCTCCATAGAAGTCATTCTAAAAGAAACTGCTTTTATCAGTGACTGGGGCCAAAGAGTTTCACAAGTGGTTCAGTAGCACACATTTAAGACCAGCGTGATCATTTTGTTTTAGTTGTGGGGTATTCTCCCTAAAGTCCAGGGTGCCCAATATACCCCTCAAGTTCTGTAGGTAGTTAAAAATCCAGTTAAGGGTTATGCATTATAATACTGTTTACCTAGCCCATTGTTATTGCTTATATTAATATCAAATACTAGTGGTATCTGAAATATATTATCATATACAAACATCTTCATTAAACAGAGTCTGTAAATTTTTTGCTCAAACAGTATGTCAGACAGAGAGGTGGCAGGCCCTTCACATGCGAGTGGCAGTGGCACAAACGTTCCTGGAGCAGGCACAGGTCGTAGCACAATAAGGGGACGTCACAGCAGGGGTGACTCGGTGAGGCTAGAACTGCCGGTGTCATCCAGGGGCCAGGTGTTGATCACCAACCCAAGGGTTCTTCATTGGTTGAATAGGTCATCAACTTCAGCCCAGATGACATCTGACAACCCCGGCCAAAAGTCAGTGGGTTCGTCAGACACAACCCTTAGTTGGCATGGCCCGGGAACAGCTCAGCGCCCCTCACCTGTTCTCAACCCGCCTCTATCCCATTTGGTTCCCTCAGCCAGAGAACTACTATGTGGTCTGGGCTCAGCGCCACTCTACAGCAAGGATGAACAATTTGAGGACAGTCAGCAGCTTCTTAGCAGCGAAGAGGTGTGGCAGACATCCCCTGCTTATTGCAGTAGGTGGCAAAGTATTGATGTGGAGAGTGGCATGGGAGGTTATGTTGTGAGGGGTCAGCCTTTGCATACCAAGACCATTGAGGAGGATAGCAGTGACGGGCAAACACTAATCGATGATGATGCAGCCGATCGCACTTGGGAGCCGGGTGAAGCAAGAGAAAGCACTCTGCCACCCCAGGAGGAATATCCGCTGGACTACTGGGCAGCCAAACTGGATGTGTGGCCGCAACTTGCCGAGTTTGCACTGGAGAAGCTGTCCTGACCAGCCAGTAGTGTGGCATCAGAGCGGGTGTTCAGTGCGGCGGGGGCCATCGTTACCCCAAGGAGAACCCGCTTGTCCACCCGAAATGTGGAGAGACTGACCTTTGTCAAGATGAATCAGGCGTGGATCGGCCACGATTTCCAAACACCAATGCCTTCTGCATCAGATTAGATCAGCCACAACGCCATACCAAAACTTTGAGAAATGAGACTGGATTCTAACTACCTGCCTCAGCCACTATTCTGATGCTGCCACCCGCCTGATGCCATACATCTGCTGCAAGTTGCTTCATCTGCCTCCCACCATCTTTACCAGGAACTGGAATTGCTACCCACCTCCACACTCTGTCATTGTGCCACTCTCTTACCTCATGCTGCTGCCGCCACCTCCTAACTGTCATTGTGCCACTTTCTAACCTCATGCTGCTGCTGCTGATGCTGCTGCTGTTGCTGCTGCTGCCACCTCCGCACTATCATTATGCCACTCTCTGGGCTCCTGATGTTGCTGCCACCTCCAGAATTTTTCATTGTGCCACTCTCTGACCTCATGCTGCTGCTGCTGTTGATGCTATCACCTCCATACTTTGTCATTGTGCCACTCTGTGGGCTCCTGATGTTGCTGCCACCTCCAGAATTTGTCATTGTGCCACTCTCTGACCTCATGCTGCTGCTGCTGTTGATGTCATCACCTCCATACTGTGTCATTGTGCCACTCTGCGGGCTCCTGATGTTGCTGCCACCTCCAGAATTTGTTATTGTGCCACTCTGTGGCCTACTCATGCGGCTGCCAACTGACCGCTGTCTCACTGGAACACCCTGTGGTTTCCTAATGCTGCTTCCACCCTCCACCTCTCTATTACAATGACACTATGTTTGGTTTTCCCCTTCTTTTCATCTGTCAGAAGGAATGAAAAGGATCAGGATTGTCTGATGATTAGCTAGCCAAAAGCAGGAGTGGATACAGAACACAGAAGAACTGCAAATATTCCATTTACTGGTCATCTCTGTTTTGGATCAACTCCTGTTTGTTTTTCTCTTTAGCAATACTGATGGATTATTGACCGATTGAAAGCAGACACTGACAGATGAAAGGAAGGGCAAAATGATCAGTGACATCAACGCAAAATTACTGCCGTTCCCGCTTCAGTTATTTAGTCAGTTTTGCCCCTGTAAGTGCCCAGAGAATTGAAGAGTGAAGCGATTCTAAGAGCGGCGGCTGTCATGTGCATGTCATACCAAAACACAGCATCGTATGAAGACCAAACCACGCTCCCTATGCACATTTGAGCATGGCACAACGTTCTACAACACCCTACAGGCTCTCTGCAGCCAGGAAATAGCTGGTTTTTAACGCGATTCGCCATAAATAAACTATTTTTGACGGAAAATTCGGCGAACTCTGCGAATCACATTTTTGAGAAATTCGCTCATATCTAGTTATGAACAGTTTCTGGCACTTCTAGTACCACCAGAGGACATACCTGTGAAGAGAAACAAAAGTGATCAGATCAGAGCAGAGATGAGTGTTCAATTATTCTGTCATATTTCATCATTTGAAAAAAGCTGTCACTTCAAAAAACTGGCAATTCAAAAACTGACTGAGCAGACCAGACTATATAACCAGACTATATACCCACAGGGATACCTATAACCTGCCTATATACCTACTGGGGGACCTATAACCTGCCTATATAACTACTGGGACCTATAATCTGCCTATATACCTACTGGGGTACCTATAACTTGCCTATATACATAATGGGGGACCTATAACCTGACTATATACCTACTTGGGGACCTATAACCTGCCTATATACCTACTGGGGACCTATAATTTACATATATACCCACTGGGGGACCTATAACCTGCCTATATACCCACTGGGGGACCTATAACCTCCCTATATGCCTACTGGGGGACATATAACTTACTGGGGGGCCCTATTACTTATACTGGGGGACCCTATTAACTATACTGGGGGAAATAAAACTTACTACGTTTTGAACTTGCGACAAGCCGTGTGACTAGGACAGAGGGCCTTTAAGGTTGTCACGGGCGATGGTATGTCACGAGGGTATATGGTGGCCCTTGTCCCCAGGCCCTGCCTGACTGCAAGAATGTTCCCTGCTACCCAACCCCACACAACACGCACAGCTGAGACAGTCACTGCAAACGTAGGGTTGAGGGTAACAGTTGCTTTACTATAAGCTGGAACGGTTGGTATAATACAGAGTAACACTGGTACAGTCCCTCGTGGGTAAGCCACAGTAAAATATACCTTTGTTAAGGAGAAATTAGGAGTAATCAGAGTCTTGGAGCTGTATGAGCACTTTAGTACTTGTAGAAGAGATGCAGGTATGCTTTGGAAGTAGTAGTTTTAGAATTTTGAGAAGTTGGGAGTAGTAGTGGGGTAGTAAAGAGTTGTTCCAGAGGGGTGAGACCTTCAGCTGAATGAGGCATGGGTCAGAAAATACTGAACTTGAGACCTGAGAACTTGACGCTGCCAACGCACACTGGTTACAGGTGGAAGACGCATGGACCACTGACATGGAAGCCAGGACAAAGTTAGTCGGAGTTGGGGGACCCTCAAACACACTTCCGACTGGACAGTAGGCTCTTAAATACTATATATGAGTAGTCCTACTAGAAACTGAAGTAGACCCGTGGAAATCCTTGTTGCTTGCTGGATACAGGTTGAAGTTAGAAGTTGAAAAGTACTAGGCCGCAGCCGCTCTGTGGTAAGGGAGACGTGCTCTGTGTGGAGTCTCCTGCTTCACTCCCTCCTTCTGGAAGTTTCCAGCCCAGACTGGTTACTCTGAGGCTGCAAAGACAGCTCCACTGATTGGCTGACATGGCTGAGTCACATCCAATCAGGTTACTAGCTGATTTAACTCCTTGTTGCTCTAACCAGTGGGCAAAGTAAATGCAAGAAATACTGTAGGAGAAGCACACAAGAACAATTACAATAGAACAGAATAAAGAAATGTCTGGGATTTAAATATATGAGCTCACAGTGAAACTAGGCGTAGAGGGGTGGAATAGTGAGCAGTTGTAGTGGCTGTAACTACTCACGAAACAGGCAGACGGGACATGGATCTGTTTCGGGCCACTACAAAGTCACCAACAGTCGTTAAGTCGGTTGTTAAGGCCTCAAATCAACTGATAAGAGCTTAACAACTGACTCTGGGGACTCGGTGTGAGCAGTAATAATTAGCCGCACCCACCACCTATGGAGCAGGCTCAGAATGTGAGTCCATTCATAGCTTCTTACTGACAATAGGACATACCCATACATTCATTGTCGGTAGGGGGTTAAAAAATTCCTCAGTAGGCTTGGTCAGGATCTCAGCCACTTCTGTGCCTGGCAGATGTGCCTTCATGGTATCTATACTCTAGGTCTACTTATTATTACTCAGAATGGCCATTCTAGAAACCGACAGAATCGACAGATGCTTAATCTGGACTTGCCTGCAATAGATGACTTTGATATCAGTTATGACTTACATCCATAATTACAAAAAAGTAGGGAAGCTGTGTAAGATGTAAAGAAAACAAGAAGGCAATGATTTTTAAATCTGTGTTTAATATTTTATTCAACACAGAACATAGAACAAATATCAGAAAGCTTCACATTTTTATTTAAAAAAAAATAACTTATTTAGAAATTGATGGCAGCAACACATCTCAAAAAAGTTGGGACAGGGCAATATCTACCATGGTGAAGCTTTTGCTCTACTTTTTACTGTCATCACAACTCACGCCGTGGACACATCCATATTCTTCCTTACAGCAGCTGGCTTCCCGTTCTCTCCACCCAATGGCTCTCTGTCACAGGACACGCTCAGCTTCCCATCAGTTCCATCCAGTGATTTCCTGCCTTGAAATGTTCTATTGAATACGGGTGTGCACCCACCTTAATTTTAAAGGCCAGTGCATGACACATAGCTTTCCTAGAGCTAATGCTCTGGGAACTCTGCTCAGTTAAAAGGGTATTCTCACCATACTGTTTCACAGAGCCCCAACCAGCTTTAGGCTATGTTCACATGGTGTGTTGGATCAATTTTTGGATCCGTTTTGAATCCAAAAAATGCACTCAAAAGTGCTGTGTAAATTGCATCCAACATACATCCAATATGTTTGGATGTGTTTTGGCAGCAGCAGAAATGCACCCTATAGTTTTAAATAGGATGTCTGCTGCGTCAAACGGTTCAAGAATTGATATGTCAATTCTTTGAACGGATCCGAAAGATGCATCAGAAAGACGCATGTAAACACGCGTCGGCGATCACTTTTCTGAACGCTGATGCGTGTTTTACATTGAAAGCAATGTAAAATCACACTGCGCATTGTTAGATACATGTTTGGGTCCGTTTAGGGTCCTAAACATGGATCCAAACACACATCTAAAAATGTATCCCAACACGGAGTCAACAGGCTGTGTGGACATATCTTTAGACTCACACTTCCTGGTTAGGCCATGGGTGGTTCTACAGCAGGGGTTAGCGTATGGGATCTGCTATTCCAGCTGAACCTTTTTGAGAGACATAGGTGCAGGAGGTTTATATACTAAAGGGCTAAATTTTGTTGGTAAGTAATTTAAGCAAGCTCCATCTTGAGAATAACATTCACCAGGGAGTAACTTTACCATCCTGGCCACTACTTGTGTACAAAAACAGGAGATAAGATCTGATCTTACTTTGGAGGGAAGGAAAGTAGTCTTTACTTTTTTCTACATGTTTAACGCTGATCAATGAAATAAGAATATCACTTTAAGTGCTCCTTCCGCACGTCACCCTTGCCAGTTTGTTGGTTTCTTTTGGGTATAGTTAGCAAGGGTTACACTGTAGGATCCAGTTTAAGATTGAGTGTCGCCTGCCCTAACCGTCCACTTGTGACCAAACTATGTTTCTGCCTGATCCTTCTTTACTACACCTCCATGCCAGTCATCATCACTAGTGACCATATCAGGGGTAGCAACCTAGGAGTAACCAGCAGGGAAGTCCAGATCCCTTGTATAAGGGGGTTATTAGTAAAGACCAGGGGACTCCTTAGACTCTGCTCTCCAACATGGCCTTACGGCATGACTCTCAGCTGACATGGAGGATCCAAAACCTGATTGTGATATCTGTAGAAGTTTGAGAAGTGAGAAGACTAATTGCTGGATTCTTGGAAGAGGAATATTGTCTTATTCTTTCTGATGTTGGTTTCCACGTAACAGTCCTGGCAATATTGTTATAGTGTTGTTAATAACCTACACAGTGTAAGTAATTTTTGTTTATGTGTGAAGTTGCAGGTTAACAATAGTATATAACTGATTATTTATAGAAGATAATGTTCATCATGGACTTTAGGTACAATCCCCACTATACGCCATAAGAGGGACCCAAATGACTTTTCCATTGCAGCCGTATAGTTGAGCAATGGACAGTTTTAAATCAAATTCAGTTGCTGTTTCATTCAGATTTTCTCGACAGAGGTTTAGCTATAGGTAGGACATAGGTTGTGGTTTCTTTGCTCCATATAACACTATAAATGATAAATGATAGATTTTGCACTTTAACCCTTTAAACATTCACTGACCCACCTGTTTACTCCCATTCCCAACCAGGCAAATTTTCAGCTTCTTTAGTACGTTTGGATTTAAACGCTATAATGCTTTCTAGCGCTCAGTTATTTTTGCATTTTTTCCATAATACATGAAGTTTTATTTTTTACTTACCTTTACATTACAGTTTATTTAATAATACAAGGGAAAATGGTAACAAAAATGTAAAAGTGTTTTTTACATTTTATTAACTTTTTTACTAGCAAATATAGGCAGTCCACAGGTAACAAATAAGAAATATTCTATAGGTTTGTTCTTAAGTTGAATTTGTATACAAGTTAAAACAGGTGCATTTTTTAACCCCAGCCTAAATATTATTTCAGCGTTGGATAGTATAGGGAGGGTTGACACCACTGTAACATTTGTTTTGATGTCTGTGTCCCTGTTTATAAGATTTACCTAACTTTCTGTCCCTCAAAGAATTAATATTGGTAGTGCACACCTTGGTTATGTGGATCTGTAGGATGCTCAATGGGAGCATTTTCTTTCATGTATAAAATGCAGGAAATCCACAGCACACATCATAATAAAATGATCATAATTTATTTACAGTTAACATAACAAATTAGCAAATATAGTGACTCTCTATGGTGCAACAATCAAGTAAGATAATGAAAATGGTACTGTCGTCCCTCCAGATATATATGTAACACTTCCGCCAAGGCTGGTCTTCTTCCAGTCACGAGAGTCTGGTGGCACATGTGCAAGTAGCTGCAGCATATAGCAGCATATAAAGCCTCTAGGGCCAAAGTAAATAGGGTGTGATTGTCATGCCTCTATTCTTCAGTCTAAATTGCATGTAAGTCGGATGTTTGTAACTAGGGGTCTTCCTGTAGTGGTACTAAAATAAGTTTTGCTATTGTGTAACTTTTTCCATTATGGACATTTTTATATTATTATTGTTATTATTAATATTATTTATTGAACACCCTAACATGCTCGGGCTAACATCCTATGACCAAGCTTCCCCTGCTACACTCTCTTTTGGTGGCCTCCAATTTACCCATGCTGCTCCCCTGGTAACAAACATGGTGGAGGTGTTAATGGAGGTGTCCAGGTGTAATGCAGCAATGATAGACATCTGTAGTGATGAGCGATTATGTTGACTATCGTCATCGTTTCGATAGTCGATATCGGCAGTTATCTAGACGATTTTCGATAGTCGATAACCGATTATCGCCGATGACCATTAAAGTCTATGGGAGAGGAACAACACCTTCATTATTACACCCAACAGGGCTGGAGAAGCTGAATTAACACCACAACAGTCAAATGAATACGTGCTACATCTAGGCAACACACTTAGGTTATAAAAGCCACAGAAAAAAACTCACAGACCATTCACTATCCCTGTCTTGTACCACAGCATGACCCTTAAACCTGCATCACCCACAAATTAAAAAGTGCCAGAAGGCAGTATGATTTGAACCATCATTTTACTTGAACTGGACATTGAATATCCCTGTCCTGGAACGCAGCATGGGCCCCAAACCTGCTGAGCACTAATCTCTGTAGTATAGAGCTATGTGTACAGTGTGGCGGTGTCAGGCTCCTGTGCTGAGCACTATTCTCTGTAGTATAGAGCTATGTGTACGGTTTGGCGGTGTCAGGCTTCTATGCTGAGCACTATTCTCTGTAGTATAGAGCTATGTGTACAGTTGGCGGTGTCAGGCTCCTGTGCTGAGCACTATTCTCTGTAGTATAGAGCTATGTGTACAGTTTGGCGGTGTCAGGCTCCTGTGCTGAGCACTATTCTCTGCAGTATAGAGCTATGTGTACGGTTGGCGGTGTCAGGATGCTGTGCTGAGCACTATTCACTGTAGTATAGAGCTATGTGTACAGTTTGGCGGTGTCAGGTTCCTGTGCTGAGCACTATTCTCTTAAGTATAGAGCTATGTGTACAGTTTTGGCGGTGTCAGGCTCTGTGCTGAGCACTATTCTCTGGAGTATTGAGCTATGTGTACAGTTTGGCGGTGTCAGGCTCCTGTGCTGAGCACTATTCTCTGTAGTATAGAGCTATGTGTACAGTTTGGGGGTGTCACGATCCTGTGCTGAGACCTATTCTCTGCATTATAGAGCTATGTTTACAGTTTGGCGGTGTCAGGCTCCTGTGCTGAGCACTATTCTCTGTAGTATAGAGCTATGTGTACGTTTTGGCGGTGGGCAGGGTTTTCCCGTGCTGAGCACTATTCTCTGTAGTATAGAGCAGTTACATTTGGCGGGGTAGGTTCCTGTCGACACTATTCTCTGTAATAACTAGGTTTTCGGTTTTTTCGTGTCACGTTCCGTGCTGACATATTCTCTGTAGTAAAGCTATGTGTACAGTTTTTGGGGGTGTCAGGCCCGG